>VOPJ01006922.1:107877-269766 GCA_014673585.1 Semibalanus balanoides | reverse complement strand
AGCGTCGAACAAGTTAGAAACACCGGCGCCAGATATGGCGCGCTTCAATAGTGATGGTCAAATACTGCTCATGAGTTTTGAAAGAAGTATATGTACTTTATTTTAGTTGGTAAAAACTTACAACATTGAATGAGGGATTAATTGTATTTAATTCTTAAACTTAAATTAAATTTTTGCTATACCATCACGGAGGCCAAAGAAATTGATGCAAACATAAATCAAAGGTGATTATTTCCCTTTAAATGGAAATAATCACCTTTTCCAACAAAAATGGAGTTATGACTTGAAAATTGAAATCGATAGACGAGACAAAAATATATTGTAAATTCATCACATTTTGCATCAAAGTATTCCTACTGAAATATATTTCAAGTCAAAGTTGATAAACGTTCCACACTTGCAATGACCGGTACTTGCAAGCTGCTTGCAAGTACCTTTGAATCTCATCAAACTGCGGTCTTTTTCCGTATTGTTTTTTTATGCAATGGAGTGGAAAATATAGCTCGAATCCTGCTTGTTTCGATAATATTGCTGGCGATCCTATACATTTGATATCCATTGAATAAACAAGGAAACAAAGTTAGCAATTTAACTAGGCCCCCTATGGCGGCCAAGTTGTACCTGGTTTTAAAATTGTTTCATAAATTGTCAGCATTACAAGCTTTGTATAAGGTTGTACACTACTTTGGTTTATATCTTCATGGCAAAACAAAGTTTTTCTTTAAAAAAAAAATCGACAAACAATTAAACATTGGCAATTCAATCCGAAAATCAACTTGGCAACCAGTGACGGTCAATTTAGTGTCGGCGACTTGTTTGCAGGGACATTGTCCAGCGTCGAGCAAATTCGGAACACCGGCACCAGATATGGCGCGCTTCAATAGTGATGGGAAAACACTGCTCATGAGTCTCGAAAGAAGTATAGCGTTACATTTTAATTGTAAAACTTACAATGTAATGAAAGGAATATTTTTTTTTATTATTAATTAATTAAATAATTGCATTTTAGTAAGGGAGCTAGAAATTGGTGCTACAACAAATGAAGGTAATTATTTCCTTTAATATGGACTGGGCATGGGCCTCATATTATGAATTGAACGGTCTGGTCTGGGTCTGGTCTTGGTGTTCATGGGCTTCGGCTGGGCTGGCTTGGGGTTAGGCCCCATGAAAAACTATGACGCGAAGGTACATCAAGTTTCACGTCGATATCTGCAACGCGACCCGACCAGCAAACCGCCAACAACTACCCACCACTACCCTCATGACCATATAGGCTTCCAGCTACCCGCAAGTACCCACAAATAAAATTTGACATCATTATGGCATTTAATCGTAGGTGGAGCTTTTCAGAAAACGTTGGTGGGGCAAAATGTCTTTTTGGCTGACTGTTTGAAATGGTTGGGGCGAAAAGTAAAAATTTTAAAGCCAGGAAACATTGCAATCTGACAAAAGTTGATGGGGCAAAACATAAAGTTGGTGGGGCAGTTGCCCACCATTGGAATAGGACTCCACCCGCTGATTTAATAGCTCATTTTTTAATGCTGGAACTGTTTTGGTGTTGATCTCTGCCACTAACTGAGGTGCCCATAATTTGTTCAAGCATCTAATTCGCATCAAAATTATTGTTTCCATTTATGAAAATTTAATGTTACCCGCTAACTACCACTACATCCAAATGATCGCTTGTGCTACCCACTACTACACTGTGGGTAGTAACTACCTCCTCTGGTAGGTAGGTGGGTAAGAAAAGCTGACACCTTATTCGGAATCAGGAAAAACGAGGGGAATCGGATCCGACACGTCTCAGGCGGTCGTGGCTATGCCTCGTAAATTTTTTGGACCGGTATTGAGAGCCCCAAAAGTTGGGAGGGGGCGTTGCCCTCCGCTTAAAAAGTTTAGGGGGCAGTTGCCCCCCCTGCCCCCCCGCTCCTACCCTATGCCGGAGGCCGATGGAACACTCAGGGGATCAATTTTTGGGGTTACTTTTAACGTTACGCTATGGGGTTGCATGGAAATATTGACTTCAGAATGTTCACTGTCCCCTCCATTTTTGGAACGAGGCGGAGCTTTGGACCGAGCTACCTCAAGGCTCAAAAGGCTCGCTCAGGCTGACCGATGGCTCGTCAGGTCAACCAAGGACCCCTCAGGCTGACCTCGGTTAACCTCCTGCATGGAAATAATTTATTTGGTGGAAAGAAACCTTGGTCCCTCTGGCCACGATGACCCGATGCCATTTGATGGCTCGATCCCCTCGATGTTCCTCCGTATCAAACTTTTATTTTAGCATGGTTTTTTTATATATAGGATATTGCAATATCAGGGAGCCAAAAAGGCTGCATTAACCGTATTATTCAAGGCAAACAATATGTTTACAACAATCTCCATTGAACATGATTAAAATAGAGCACTCCGATCACTAATTTGTCATGCTCCCCCTCCGCTATTTGCTAATCTGAAATATAAAGTTCTGCCCCTGATCAACGAACTGTGTCAGAATGGGAAGTGTTCTCATGTGAAAGTCACCTTGATGAGTTATCTGAAGATTGCATTCTGGCGTACAGTGAGAACAGCCAGAAACTGGTATTAAAAACGTACGATATTTTGTAAGATTGTAAGCAATTAGCTTGGTGTCATCTGAGAACGTTTAATAGGTGTTATCAAACTTTTGTTTTTAGTGTAGCCTTTTTTAAACTGGTGACCATCGTTATTTATAGATCATCGTTACTTATGACCTTCGAAAATCCCCCACATAAAAAAGTTATGTTTGGTATTGCAGCCATCCTAAAACTCAGGGGCGGCCGAGCCCATTTTCGTTCAAAAGGCACCATTCGATTCGATTCATGCAGTTTCCTCAGCTGTTACAAAACTGGTGACCCATGATCATCGTTATTACCTCGAAAATAAAATAATAATTATTGTGGGTATTGTGGGAACGGCTGTTGCGTTTTTTTCTTCTTCAAATGACACCATTCAAAATCGGGGTATACGATTTGATCAGCCGTTTCCAAACTGGTGACTACAGATCATCGTTATGACCATAGGTGTAGTAACGGGGGAGGGGGGGGGGCATGGCCCCTCACTTTTCATGCTGGGGGCCGGCAATGTTAACTGCCCCCCGCCCCCCACTTTAAAACGATTTCTCCTTCTCCGGTAACCGATATTTGTTCGATATGAATGCTTTGAAGTTGTGAAAATAATTATGAATTTACAACCCCGCAATACCATAACATAAGCGTAAAAACGGCAAATTGGGGCGGCCAAAGCCCACTTTTTAAGTTGGGGATCCAACAATATTAACGGCTCTCTACTTTTGGGTGGGTTTATATTCTTAAATCACTGATAATTGTTCCATATTAATGCCTTTAAACTTGTCAGAATATTAAATAATTTACAACTTCACAATCATAGCCGTAGGACTAGTGACTGGGGGTTCATGATCCCCTCCCCCACTTTTAGGCGGGGGCGGATAATGATAACTGGCCCCCTCACTTTTGAGCAAACTATCGATCGCTGCTTTTAGTTTTAGATGAATAACGTGAAGTTGGGAGAATAAATAGGTAGTAGGTACTAATTCACGACCTCGCGTAGGAAAGGGGGCAGGGGCCATATGCTCCACTTCTTAGCCTGGGGTCCAACAACAGAACCTCGCCTCCTCAGTTTTGAGCCATTCAACCCTTTTCGATCACTGCTATTTGTTTGAGATTAATACTTTAAAGTTGAGAGAATAACGATGAATTGATAACCCCACAATAACCCCACTTATGAGCATACCTAAGAACCGGGGGTGGGGGTGGGGAGGCCAGGGCCCCGTGTTGCAGGTCGAGGGAGCTAACAATGTTAACCCGCGCTTGACCGGGGCCTCAGCCGAACATCATTGACCGAGGGGGGCAATATTGCCCCCTCTTTATCTCCAGAACCGATAATCGTACAGCGAGACGCTCAAGGCGGAGTTCGAAAGATCACATTGAGACGCATCTCAAGCAAACTCGAAATTGTATAATTGAGGTCACATATCAGGTCAAGGTCGGGTCAAAGGTTAAAGCCAAGACATTTTAGTTTTTGGAATATACTTTCCATCAAGAGCCTTTGATTGCAATAATGATCACGCAAAGTGCTCCCAAAGGTGTGATACACATCCTGCATGAGCAAAAATAATATTTTTGGGCAAAAGTCAAGGTCAGGTCAGGTCACAAAAGGTCACTATCCAAAAAATGAAAGTCATGCGACATATGTTTTATGGGCTGTTTTATACGTACAAATCAATAGTGATAATAAATTTACCATCTGAGCTCATTCAAATTAAGCTGGTGTCAAGCTGAAGTAAAATTCAGGTCAAATGAGGTTAAATTTTGAAATGGATAAATCTTAACAAACAAGGCGTGTTGCTTAAACAGTTTTATCTCAGAAGTACAGTGACGACATTCATTTGTCCTTATCTTGTCAAAAATGCAACAAAGAAGGCAATTTCACAATATTACGTCATCAGTTACCATACTTAGGGAGCAGAATCAAAAATAAAGATATTGCCTTGCCATTTTGTTTGGGTATTTTTCTCGAGCATGTATTCCGTTTTTCATAACATCTCTGCATTTTTTTGTGACCATCCCCCCCCAAGCTCATTTTTTGTTTAATTTTACACAAGTTTTCCCGAATTTGATATTGCCATTTTGTAGACCATGACATTTGCTATCTTTTGAAGTTTTTGGTTTGCATTTTAGTCACAATGTGGTCTTTATACAGCCTGCTTAAGTTTAGCTGATTGTATTGTCAAACTCGTGTGTAGTGACGTCACAACATTAGTTATATCTAAAAAAATGGGAGAAGGTACTGTAAGTTTCACGTTGAAAGTGCATTTGTGTTGTGAGCTATTGCGAAAAGTCGTCAGGGGGGGGGGGGGCAATTCACCCCCCCCCGGTCAAGCGCGGGTTAACTGCACCCCCACTTCTGAGCGGTTGCTACCTCTTACATCGCTGATGTGATTCGATATTTGTGCCACTGACATGTTTACAGTTGTTTTGATTACACTTTTCAACCCTCAATATCAAAGCTCATAGAAGTATAAATTAGAAATTGGAACCAGGGGACGAAGGGCCCGTTTTTTAGACAGGGGCCAGCAATATTAACTGCTCCCCCTAATTTTGGTTAAATGTCTGTCCGCGCAGAGTGAAGTCCGTACTCCGCCGCGTAGCTTAATCGGGAGAACGCTAGACTATATAATTATCTGCCCCCCTTCCCGTCAACGTTGGTTTGAGTCGTTTAGACGCTCAATATTTTGGTCCTGGTAGGGATGACCTGTGGCAGATGGCAGCGGCCGCATTCTAGGTCAGAAGAAGTCAGTTTGACGGGCGGCATATTTGAAAATGACGAATACAAAATCCAGACCCATCAGTATCATACTTAGAAAGCTAGTCAGTCAAAAATATAGATATTACTTTGATTTTGGTGTGGTTATTGTCCATACTTCGTTCAATGATATATGTATTTCAATTATGTAATATGTTTGAAAGCATAGTTTTTTATTTTTCATTTGCACAAAATCAATTTTTGTCCAACAAATTAAAAAAGGAATACTTATTGAAGAAGTAAGAACCAAGTATGGACAATGCCCAAACAGAATAACAAAGCAATACATAAATTTTTGACTTACGTATAGCTCATTAAATATTTTTTCTCGAAAAATGTCGATAAAGGTGATGTTTTCCCGAAAAAAAAATTATCACTAAAAGGTGATTTTTTCAGCTCCAATACCAACATAGAGTGACCGGTCCAAATCAGCGGATAAAAAATAAAGCTAAAATATACCCCAGCGCTCTGGGGTACATTTTAGCCACAACAAGATGTCCCCCATGGAGGCTGGAGAGTCTGGATCCGCCAGTGGCTGCCCCCCCCCACTTTTCAAAACGTTCCTACGCCTATGGTTATTACCTCCAAACACTGAGAATAACCGGAATAATATTACACTCCTTTTGAGTATGGATGATTTGTGTTCGGATATTATAGCATGATGTGCTTAAACCTATATATAGGTTTTAGCACATCATGCTAGCTTCGGGAAGTACGAATATTTCCTACATGCCGTGGTATGCTTTAAGTATAGCACGAGTCGGGCAGGAAAATGTCGGGCCAGAAATGTTTGACCCGAATTCCCATGTTATTTGATAGGTCGGCAGGAATATATATTACTGACCGGGCCGACGAAATTATCTGGAAACGAGGTTTGCAAAATTAGCGGAGGTTCCGAGTGGAAGCACGAGGACCAGAGCTTAAATTTGCAAGCTGAGTTTCCAGATAATTCGCTCGGGCCTTAGGTCAGAAAGATTTTTCCTACATGCCGGCAATAAATGCTTAAGTATTATAGCACGAGCCTAATTTTTATTATTAAGTAATATTAGTAGTAACTTATTAAGTTTCGGCCGGGCAGGAAAGCCGGTCAAGAAACTTTTGTTTTTTTGCCCGGCCTATCAAATAACATGTGAATTCGCGTCGAACAATTTCTGGCCCGACATTTTTCTGCCCGGATCGTGCTATACTTAAAGCACACCCCGGCATGTAGGAAACAAAAGTTTCTTGCCCGGCTTTCCTGCCCGGCCAAAACTTAAAGGGACTGTCCCACCTTAACATAATATTTGAGTTGAGATAGCCATTTGCGTCCTTGGCATTTTAAATTATGTATGTTATAAATAAAAACAGCCACTGAGTTCGAATACAGAAAATAGAGTTGGTTGACATCTTGTAACATCCCCAGTCCCGCAATGTATTTGGAATGGGTGGCCCTGAGCAATGTTGTTGTCTCTCTTACTAAATGTTGATTGACAGTCGACTTGTTTACCTTTGGCCTACATTAAAGCCATCACACTTTAGTCTTCTTATGGCAAGCGTGAAGGTTTTCTTTCAAAAAAAATCCCTTCATATGACGTCATCAGCCCTTTAAAAATACCAACTGATTTGTATGACATTGAGCACTGTTTGTGAGAAACAAATGTCATAATCTGTTGACAGCATTCACTTCATTATTTCGCACCACAAAACGAGTACATGACACATTTAAGGTGGAGTGCGCCCTTTAATAAGTCACTACAAACTAGTAAGGCATGGCATGGCATGAAGCAGGACAGAGCGAGTTAATTTTCATTGTGTCCGGCAACTGATAAGCATTGTTGTTTGATGCAATAGTAAAACAATACTTACCTGCACCTTTCTTGTGGCACTTTGTTATTATTTATTTCTGATTCTCACCTGCGGAGGTGAATTCGAAGTCAAAGCACGTGATTATCCTGCAACCGATATTCAGTTTTTGTTTATCTTTGAATGGTGAGAGTTTCTTCAGTTGGGTTAAATATTTTCACGTAGCCTATACCATGTGTCATTTTACGATCAAGTTATCAGTGTATACTTTTTAATAATCAGTGCAGTGAAACGGGAGTTATCCTTGAAACCCACGCATTCAATCAATCAATCAATCAAGCAAGATGCAGACGGATTTTGGCCCATCTGTAAGACTACGTTCATTTCGACCGCTTCGCGGTCTTTCTCACTCCGTCTGAATTATTACTTAATAATGAATAGGCTCGTGCTATACTTAAAGCATATTCCGGCATGTAGGAAAAATCTTACTGACCTTAGCATGACGAAATTATCTGGAAACTCAGTTTGCAAAATTTAGCTCCGGTCCTCGTGCTTCGCACCGGACCTCCCCACTGAAATTTTACAAGACCTCGTTTCCCAGATAATTTCGTCGGCCCGGTCAGTAATAATATATCCTACATGCCGGGGATATGCCTTTAAGATATAGCACGATCCGCGTTCAGGAAAATGGTCGGGGCAGAAATTGTTCGAACCCGAATTCCCATGTTATTTTGATAGGCGGGCAAGAAACAAAAGTTTCTTGACCGTCTTTCCTGCGCCCCGGCTTAAAACTTAATAAGGTTACCACTAATTTACTTAATTAATGAATAGGCCTCGTTGCTAAACTTAAAGCATATCCGGCATGTTAGGAAAAATCTTACTGACCTAGCCTGACGAAATTATCTGGGAAAACTCGGTTTGCAAAATTTAGCTTCCGGTCCTCGTGCTTCCGCACTCGGACCTCCGCTAATTTTTACAGACCTCGTTTTCCAGATAATTTCGTCGGCCCCGGTCAGTAATATATAATACCTCCCGGCGGCCGTAAACAGTTTATGAAGTCCGAGGTCAGCCTGGAAATTGGTTTTGCAGAGCCCGAAGGGCGAGGCAAAAATTTACAGGATGACCGAGGACTTCAATAAACTGTCCGGCCTTAGGGAGGTATTATATTTTACCGTATGTCGTATTGTACTAGGGCAGGACCAAAATGAGTTTATCAAAACCTTATTTTCCCGACTACTTAGGATTCCAGATCGACGAAACAGAGAGCAAAGAAATAGCTGACTTCATCAAGCAAGCAAAGAGTGAAAAACTTTTAAGCAAAAAAGTTGAACAAAGTTATCAAAAAGTTCAAAGCTTTTGCCAAAATCGAGTCTGGCCGTCAACAAAACCAATGGAAAGCATTCAAAAGAAGGGATCTTGAAACCAGCTGCTCCCTTCATATGTAATCCAAGCAAAGAAGAAAATGGAGAAAACTATGAGGTGAGCTCGACAAAATCCTTGTTTTCGATGCATTGGAGGCTATGTGGAAGTCTATTCACCAAAGGAAATGGTAGACCAAGATTTGATGAATATCGTGGCTTCTGTGATGTCAAAAAAAGCAAAGTCAAGGTTTTGAAGTCGGACGGTAAAGGGCAATCGGCCATTCCATGCCACTCAACCTCACAGCCGCCGAGGAGACAAGGCTTTTACGGGGGGGGGCAAAAGGGGAGTTTGGATGGGATTACCCCTGAGTCCTTGCAAAGGACAATGTGGTTGGCATGCAACGCTTCTATTTGGTCATCGTGCGGCTGTCAAGAAAGCAGACAAATGCAGCGGGGTGACATCAGCTGAAGATCGATGCAAACACCAAGAATTCCTTGATTTTAGGGAAAGAGTCACCAAAGAGCAGGAAGTGACGGAGCGCTTGCAGGATAGTCGAAGCTTTGCTCCAAAAGCGTTCGGAAAACAAAGAAAAAATCCTTGCCGCCCGCTTGCCGGTTCAAAACCTCAAGAGATTTCAAAGTCAACCGACCCGAAAGCATAGATGAAGAGGGGCAGCCCCTTACCTGACCATCAACCATCCGAAGATCAGGAGAGGCACAGTATGGTATACTAGTGGACCTCTAGGCAAGAACACCATCAGCCAATTCCTGAAAGCCGCCTGTCAAAGGGCTGGTGTTCCAGGCCGCAAGACCAACCACTCAGCAAGAAAAACATGCGTGAAACGAGCTCTGGACGCAGGTGCCACGCGGAGTATGTGGCCCAATATGACCGAAAACATAAATCCGGTCAATAGTTTAGAGAAACTATGCCCAGGGCGTGATGATTCGGTACAGCAGGGCAAGTTGCAGCAGCGTGATGCAGGGTACCCTACAATATTTCGGTCAAACAGAAGCCGGTACAGCAACCAACGTCAACGCAACGTATCATCCGGCTGCATCAAACGAGCTCACCAGTGCTGTGACCTCAGCCGCGACGCGATATTTGTTTAACTTGTCAAACTGATGCAAAACGTAAACAATCAACACAAAATAAGCAAACCGCTGGCGAAAACAAAGAGCATCGCTGTTTGAGAATGTGCATCGCCGTTGATTGAACCTGTTATAAAGTGATAAACTCACCAGTAAAAACACCACTTGAGTTTTACTAACGTGATGTTTATCCGTCTTTTGATATTGTTTTGCATTCATACAAATTCAAAATGCTTAGTGCTGCAAATATTTACTCGTCCAGATGCAGTCAAAAAATAAATGCATTCAAATTACTGAAATGTTGAATCTCCTTGTGCTTTATTCGATGCGCCGTAATAATGAACTCTCACTTTGTCTTTTTTTTACAAATTGTTTTTATGGAGTCGAACCTTTTTTGCTTATGGTACGCATCCATTATATAATTTGGATACCATCGATGTATAAACTATTAATGGCATCTTCTTATACGAAGTTCCCGCAACCGGATTGCTTGTGGGTAAAAAACGATTTCGGCCCGGTGCCAAAATCGTTTACCAGATACTTTAACATTACGTCTGAGCGGGCCAAGAAGTGTTTAACCCAACTTTTTGTGAATAATGTTGAAAGATATCTCGGCATATGGGTAATATATAATTCCGGTACTCCCCGTGGCTAGATTATCAGTTCCCGCGCAATATGAGATGATCGATACCACTCACTGCTTACGTAAGGCATGCACAATCGCTGCCTCATACGCTAAAGTTCGGATAAAGGAACATCACCCTACTGGCTTTCTTTCTAGTGCGTGACTGCCGACTACCAATAATATTGCATAAAATGTACAGGGGTCCTTATCGAGTCCGCAATGGTGGGGGTCGTGGTCTGACGAGGGTCTGAGGGTCTGACGAGGGTCTGACGAGGTCGTGGTCTGACTGTCTGACGT
Organism: Semibalanus balanoides; assembly: GCA_014673585.1. Classification (NCBI taxonomy): domain Eukaryota; kingdom Metazoa; phylum Arthropoda; class Thecostraca; order Balanomorpha; family Balanidae; genus Semibalanus; species Semibalanus balanoides. Next base: position 259,269 of record VOPJ01006922.1, on the reverse strand, counting down.
CAGTCCTCGTGGTCTGACGGGGCCCCCATGAGGTCGTGCCACCTTGCCAAAATCCAGGTTGCACGCCTGGCTGGCCGTGACCAAGTGATAGCACTGGTCAACGCTGGTCACCGAGTGGCACCATGGTCACTGCTGGCCGTGACTGAGTGACGCACTGGTCACTGCTGTTCACCGAGTGACGCACTGGTCACTGCTGGTTACCGAGTGACGCACTGGTCACTGCTGATCACCGAGTGACGCACTGGTCACTGCAGGCGCGTCAGTGTCGTATTGAACAGCCGCCGGAGTTCTATGTAGAGTAGTCGTATTCTCAGTTATCGACTGAGTTCTGCAGAAGCCAGGCAGGTAAGTACGGGCCCGCCCCACCAAGCGCGGCTCCATCACCAGGATGGACACCTCCGTAGATCAGCGCTCCAGAGAGGATACCAGTAGGCATAGTCAGCGCAGAATCGGACCGCCGAATCACCGGAAATGCTCACAGGAATAGATCCCTCGTGAATACTGACTCCGATACGCTGCAGAACGGAATTCGCTGAAGCCATGCCTTTATGGATAACGCGGCGGGCATTGTTCTTTGAATTTTGCTCTGCAATTTTAGCTCGATTTATATAGTTTGCTCAGTGCGATGGAAAAGCAGGGAAGGGGGGGGGGTACTTTATTGATTTCACTCCTCAAATTGCACTATATCATAATATAGATATATATATATATTATATATATATATATGATATATATAATATATTATATACCGGGTGTTCCTGAATAAAACAGTCGAAATTTATTTCCCTCTGGAGGCGGACAGTTGAGCAAAATCAAAAAAAATTGGGTTGCGCAGTGCTGATAAGACCATTTCCAATGCTATTTTGTGTCATACCAACCCAATCACTTGCCATCATGCAAGCCATTACAAAAACCAGACGTAAAAACAAAAATAGAGCGATATATCTTGAGACAAAATCCATCATCGCAACGCAACGGAAATTTCGAGACTACTTATCAAAACAAGAAAAAGTGTCATCAAGAACCATAATTTTGAGCCTGGTGGAGAATTTGCTGGCCATGGAAGAGTGCAGAACCTCATGAAGCACCGATTATGGGCAGAAAAAAAAAAACAAGAGGACGCATGCCCAACGCGGAGAAGACCCGGGAGGCCCTCAGCGTGAGCCCAAAACAAAGTCTCTGAGGCGGCTAAGCCAAGAGCTGCTGCTGCAGCAAGACCACAAAGCTCAACCGGCTGGCCAGGACTGACAGCCCAGCTGTTCCGTATAAGGTGTCCGTTCACAAACGCTTGCCGAGGCCGACAAACAAGCACTGACCGCTCTACAGCGGCGTGGTTCCTGAGACGCTGACAGAGACGATTGGTGACTTCCTGCACCAGATCGATGGTTCAGTCGACGACGCACATTTTTCACCTTGACGGGCGCGGAACCTCCCAGAACTGTTCCGGTACGGTCGACGGGGCCGCACTGACTTGGTCGCGGAAGCCTCCCTGCACAAGCGCAATGTGACGGCCTGGTGCGCATGTGCAGCAGGGGGCGTATCGGGCCTTTCTGGTTTCGAGGACCGCGCTGGGGCGAATGTGACTGTCAACGCCCAGCAGGTACAGCAAGTCCCTGACAAATTCTGGACCGCGCTCAAGCGGAAGCTGGGCGGCGCCATGCAGCAGGTGGACCAGCAGTGGTTTTTAGCAGGAACGGAGGCCACAGCGCACACGGCCGGCGCGACGCGGGAGTGGCTGCGCGACCGCTTCGGCCCGCGGCTAATCTCCCGAAAAGAGGTGCATGCCTGGCCCTCACACTCGCCGGACATGACCCCATTATATTTCTTCCTATGGGGTCACCTGAAGTCGCAGGTCTACAGAACCAACCCGGGAACCATAGAAGAGCTGAAGCAAGCCGTGACGTCCGCAGTGCGCCGGGTGCGGCCGGAGACATGCAAGGCTGCGCTGGAGTCTGCGCGGCGGCGCGCCACTCTGTGTCTGTAGCGAAAAGGGGCGCATCTGGAGCACGTGCTCTGTGGCCGCCAGTGAGCATGGCAGCACAAGAGTTGACGAAGCCACACAATAATAGCATCGGACTATGCTATTACATCAGTTGTTGTGTTCAAATGTTTGTGCCTTTGGTACTCGAAATAGATGATTTTTTAATTCGACTGTTTATTCTGGAACGCCCGGTATATATATATACAGAGGTGGGCATCGTAATTTAAAAAATGTGGTTCCGTTTTGCATTTATCCATTAGTCTTAAAAGAAGTTTCGATACTCCGATACTTTTAGACACGTATTCTCCACTCTCCGTTCTCCGCTCTCCGCTCTCCGCTCTCCGCTCTCCGCTCTCCGCTCTCCGCTCTCCGCTCTCCGCTCTCCGCTCTCCGCTCTCCGCTCTCCGCTCTCACCTGTAAAGGTGTACTTAATTGACGAGCCGGTCAAATACGTATTTGTTGTTTACCGGCTGATCGTATTTGGTTGGCTCGTCAATTAAACACTACCCTCTTTACAGGTGACCTGAGGTCAAAATGTGACCGGTAGAGGTCAAGTCATGTGTTGTGCACCTTCGAGGGGTTAAAGGAAAGGCGTTGGTAAAAAAGGAAAAACGTTCGTATATTGTATAGGGTACCCCGTACCGCGCACATATTTATCACCCATTACAAAATAAGGACATTTGTAACCTTAGGTCAAACAGTGACCCGGGCTGGTTTAAACTTTATTTGTGCATGATCCTGAACCTGTTCCGAGTATTTTGGCGTTTCAAACGGTGGTCTGAGTCAATTAGGTGAGAAGTTATGGGGTACCCCGTATATGACATTTTTGAACATATTGTGACCTCTGTAGGTCAAAACATTTAAGATATGCGCCTATAACTTCAAGCACAGTGTTCTGACACCATTACGCTGCTGGTGTGAAAATTGGGGCGAAGTCGAATTAACTTTGTATCCGTATTTGATACGAATACGAATACTTCGCTAACTTCATGGACATTGCGTTGGATCATTCGTGGACAGTGGAGGTGGTAAATGGTAATGTTTTATAATGTGCGATTAAACGATCAGGCACTTAAGTTTCTACTGATAGGAAATTCCTCCTCAGTCGTCACAGAAAAAAAATACTTTCACTGACCGGAAACAGTAGTTCATCTCAATGATCTGCACTCAATTGCATTCAACGGAATAAATCACAATGAATGAGCAGATGCCATTTTCCCTAACAGCTAATGGGTTTATATTCCGGTATGGAAATGATTCGGTGATATCTGTGACTTTGGAAGGCGGTTCTCATTCATCATGTTTCTCGAGAAGCTGGAGGAGTAGCAGATGCATCCTCCCGCGGCACACGCTCATCTTTTACCTTGCTACACTCGATCGGTCTACTTCGCCTCATCATGGTGGTGTGAGGAGGAAGCTGTCACTGCTAATGGAGCCGGGGCTCCGATGAAGGAGGGGTCGGAACTCTCGGATCTTACCGACTGAAGGCGAGTGCGGGAGAGGATGTCAGCGTCAGATGTGGTGGATTTAGCAGCACCAATAGTCAGTGAAGCAGCAAAAAAAGTAAGCTAGACTTCTGCAGGAAAGCAAAAATAAAAAACAAAAAAAAACATGAACGCGTCAAAAAAGTAGCAGCAAAAAAAGTACGCTAGACTTCTGCAGGAAAGCAAAAAAAAACATGATCGCATAAAAAAGTAGCAGCAAAAAAAGTACGCTAGACTTCTGCAGGAAAGCAAAAAAAAAAAAAAAAAACCATGATCGAGATCGACTTGCTACTCAATGCGCCGTGTCAGCTGAGCTTGGTCAGCCCGTAGGTTTCCTTACCTTCCTTGCGAGCATGACCGTCGCTTACTGACCGTTTGTCCGTCCCAGGGTGCCATAGCTGTTTCTATCGGCTGCAGTCTGTGGTCCTTCTGTCGCCCCACACAAAGCTCACTGCCACGCCGCCTCCTGACCGTCCAACAACACTGCACACCGCCTCGACCGTCCCACACAACAACTGCACAGCCGCCTCTTGCCCGGTCCCACACAACACTGCCACACCGGCCTCTGACCGTCCACATCACCACTGCCACACCAGCTCCTCCCGTCGTCCACACAAACACCTGCCAACCACCGCTCTGACCGTCCACACACACGATTCACCACGCCTCTGACCGTTCCACCACAGACACACTGCCACACCGCCTGCTGACCGTCCACCAACAACACTGCCACACCGTCCTCTGACCGTCCACACAACTACTATCACACCGCCTCTGACCGCCCACACAAACACGTGCCACACCGCCTCTGACCGTTCATCACGAACACTTGTCAACACGCCTTTGACCGTCCACACAACACCTGCCAACACCGCCTCTATGACCGCTCCACACAACACTGCCACACCGCCTCTGACCGTCAACTAACGACTGCCACACCGCCTCTGACCCGTCCCACACAACACCCTTGCTCTCACACCGCCTCCGAACCGCCGCTCCACATCAAACACTGCCAACCGCCTCTTGCCCGCCCACACACACTGCCAACACCGCCCTCTGACCGTCCACACAACACTTTGCCACACGCTCTGACCGTCCGACACAACACTGCCACAACCGCCTCTGACCGTCCACCAACACTTGCCACCACTCGCCTACCGACCAGCACACTAACACTGCCACACCGCCGCTCTGACCGCCCACACACAGCACCTGCCACACCGCTAGCTGACCGTCCACAACAACACTGCCACACACCGCCTCTGACGTTCCCAACAACACTGCCACACCGCCTCTTGACGTCCACACCACACTAGTCCACACCAGCCTTGACCGCCCCACACAACATGCCACAGCCGCCTCTGACCGTCCACACAAACACTGCCACACCGCCTCTTACCGCCACCACAACACTGCCACACGCGCCTCTGACCGTCCACACAACACTGCCACACCCTCTGACGTCCACAACAACATGCCACACCGCTCTGAACCGTCCACAATCGAACACTGCACTACCCGCCTATCTTGACCTGTTCCCACACAACACTGCCACACGCTCTGACGTCCACACAACACTGCCCACTACCGCCTCCTGACCGTCCAAACACAACACTAGCCACACCGCCCTTCCGACGTCCAACACAAACATTGCCACACCCGCCTCCTGGACCCGTGCTCACACAAACCCTGCCACAACCGCCTCCTGGACCGTCCAACAACAACGACTTGCCACCACCGCCTTACCGGACCGTCCACACAAAACACGCTGCTCACCACCGCCTCTGACCGTCCCTACAACACTGCCACACCGCCTCTGTACCTGTCCAACAACACAGTCACACAGCATCCCTTCCGCCGTCCACACAACACCTGCCACACCGCCTCTGACCGTCCACACAACACTGCCACACCGCCTGACCGTTCACACCCAACACTTGCCACACCGCCTCTCTGACCGTTTCCATCACAACACTGCCACACCGCCTACTGGCGATCCAGCCACAACACTCGCCACACCGCTCCTGACCCGGTCCACACAACCCTGCCACACCGCCTTCTTGGACCCGTTCCACACAACACCTGCCACAACCGTCCTCTGACCGCCACAAACACTGCCACAACCGCCTCTGGACTCTCCACAACACACTGACCACACCGCCTAGGCTGACCGTCCACACAACACTGCCACACCGCCTCTGACCGTTCATACCAACAACACTGCCATCACCGCCCTTGACCGTCCACCACAAACACAGTCCATCTCTCCTCCCGCCTCGTTCTCCACCAACCCACCCAGTTCTCACACCGCCTACTCTGCCGTCCACACACACATGTACACCACCGCCTCTGACCTGTCCACATCAACCACTGCCACCACCGCCTTCTGACTTCGTCCACACAACACCTGCCATCACCGCCTCTGACCGTCCCACACAATCACTGCCACAACGCCTTCCGCTCCACACATCACTCGTCCACACCGCTCGTGACCGCTCCACAACAACTATGCCTCACCACCTCCTTCTGACCGTCCACACAACACGCCCACATTTTGCCTCTGACCTCTCCACCCACAACAACTGCCACACCGCCTCTGACCGTCCACACAACAACTTGCCACACCGTCGCTCTTGACCTCCACACAAACACTGTCACACGCCTCTGACCGCTCCACACAACCACGCCACACCGCCTCTGACCCGTCCACAACAACACTTGCATACCGCCTCTGACCGTCTACACCAACACCAGTCACACCGCCTCTGGACCGTCCCACACAACACAGGTCACACCGCCTACTTGCGACCGTCCACACAACACCTGCCACCCATCGCCTCTGGATCCGTCCACACAACACAGTACACAGCTCCTCCCGGCCCTCGTCACCATACACCGAGTCCACCTTAGCTCCTTCCCGCCCGTCCTATCACAACATTGCCACACCGCTCTGACCGTCCACACACAACAGCTTCACACCGCCTTGCTGACCGTCACACAACCAGTCACACCGCCTTCTGTCACAAACCACTAGTCACACATGCTCCTCCCGCCGTCCACAAACAAACACGCCACACCGCCTCTGACCGTCCACACAACACAGTCACACAGCTCCTCCCGCAACTCTCCACACAACCAACAGTCAACACAAGTCCTCCCGCCGTCACACACAACATTGCCACACCGCCTCTGGACCGTCCAACACAACACTGCCACACCGCCTCCTGACCGTCTACTACAACACAGTCCACCGCCTCTTTTACCGTCCCCAACACACAGTCACACGCTCTGACCCGTCCACACAACACTGCCAACATCGCCTCTGACCCGTCCACAACACAGTCACACAAGCTCCTCCCGCCGTCCACACAACACTTGCCACACCGCCTCCTGACCGTCCACACAAACACTGCCACACCGCCTGAGCCGTCCAGCACACACTTGCCAACACCGCCTCTGACCGTCCACACACACAGTCACACCGCCTCTGACCGTCCACACCAACATGCCACCACCGCTCTGACGTCCCACACCAACACAGCACACAGCTCCTCCCGCCGTCCACACAACACAGTCACACAGCTCCTCCCGCCGTCCACCTGCTGCCTGCCCGGCCTGACGCTCACCTCACCACGGCCCTGCAAAATGTGACCACCATGGCTGCCGGCCACCAGTAGTCGCCGGCACAGTATACCGGGCAGGCACATAGCAGAACAGCACAGCTGTCTGCACTTTCGTTCGGTCGGGCGTCATTGCAGCACGTCTGATCTCGACTCTTTCAATGGCAGCCAGATGGCAACGTATTTCATTGTAACATGTTTTTGAGGTATAGCACCAAAAATGGAGAGGGATACACGTTTGCTTAGCAAGCTCGTTTAAAAACTATGCACACGTCTTCTGCCCAGTATCGTATCGCATGCAGGGGCGTCGCCGAGGATTTTTGAGTGGGGGGTCGGCTGAAATGACGAAAAAATATAGGTACCATCATTTTTATGCGTGACGAAAAAATATACCCCATTTTTATGCGAGTCTTCGTATCATTTTTAAGTGGATTTGTAATGTTATAGACATGTGTTGTTATTAAGCGAAATTGTTACGGGTTCGCCTGATGAAACCCAGAAATATAGGCGTTGGCCTTGAAGAGGAACAAGATGTTGAGAAATATTAAATTAATTCAGCGGACACGAACCGAAGACCGAACGATGACCTTTGTTCTCGATAGCCACCGATGTGACGCCGCCGTTGTGAAAATTTTTAATTTTAGGTAGTTTGAAACGAAATTTTTAATATTAGAAGCAGACGTGAGTGGACCATCCTTAAGTTATAGAAGGTGTTTGTTATGAAGCGAAATTGGTTACGGCGGGTTGCCTGATAAACCCAGAAATTATAGAACGGTCGAGCCTTGAACTTCCTCCTGTTTCATATCTCGGTATATGAAAAAATTTAAATGAGGTAAGTAAGAACTCTTTAAGGGTCATACTCTACGCCTTATTGTTCATCGAAAGGTAGTTTTGCATAACATAAGCCTCCGATAGATAATAACGATGGGCCGTTGGCGTCAGCGGTTAAAACGCTGTAACAGTGAAATGGTTTGGAAGTAAGAAACCATTTATATTCGACTTTTTAAATCTCTGATGTAATTATATTGCCAACACATGGATAGATTCTATTCATACTGCGGACAATGATGCTTATGTACATGACCTTTCGATATTCTGTAACAAAGCAATATGCAATTCTAATGATCTCCAAACATGGAAACTACAACCGTTAGGACAGGATCTTGATGAAGAACGAATTTGGAGTACAAAATTTAAAGCTTTAGCATAATGATACGGAGCTAATTATTTCCTCGGCACGAATGAGCAGTGGGGTGCTCATCTTCTCCCTACTCGTGTTGTTGTATTACAAGCTTGAGGTGGCTTATCATGCCCAATCTGATGCAACTTGCAAGTAACCCGTTTGAACATTAATATACTACACAAAAAATCTCATGAACCGCTGACCTATGACCTGTTTCTCAGGCTGTCATGCACAGCTGGCGTCCCCGTAGATCGATGATTGTAGCTTGTGCAGTTTTCTGAGTGTTGCTTGTAAGGACAGTATCCAATTGCACAATCACAGGTTTACCAAGGTGATTTAGTTTTCACCTGAATCGTGACCTCCTGATGAACCTGAGAATGACTTTATGGCCTTGTGTTGCTAAGACATTTGTGGCGCTTTCTATTTGTTGACAAACTTGGGTCAATCTATTTTAAACACAATAGCCGTTTGGTACGATGGGATTTATTTGCCGCGAAAAACGTTTTAAAAATTACAAATGTTTAAAGTAAATTTTAAGTAATAGCCGTTTTCACATGGACTTTTTGCGAGAAACTATTTAAACCCTCGCCCTACGGTCTCGTAGGGCGAGGGTTATTTTCTTCGTAATTAGTCTATCGCTGAAACGTCTGTCTACTAATAAAATTCAAAACATTTCAAACTTTTTAAAAACATTTCGCGCAAAATAAATCCATTGTGAAAACGGCTAATTATATGTTCCATACCGGGTCTATGGCTACTTCTTCAAGTCAAAGCGAGGTAGGCGAGGTTCATTGACGCCTCCAGATGACTGTAGATGACCTTTTTGGAGATCTAGTAGTTTGGACAATGGTGTGACGCTTATTGTTCATTTTAGCATCCATTTTACATAATTGATGTCTTACATTTAGCTCGATTTGATGAGTTGATTTCCACCAAATGCACTATTTTGGATGACATCCGGTCCGGACAAGTATGACCTCATATGTACCTCGAATGATCCAGGACATTCAAATCAAATTATATTTAAACGGCTTCCCTCAATCACAAGCAACACGTCTTGTTTGCACGAAGCTCTAGCTCAATTGGAACAAACGCCAGGAGCGTACCTCCCTCCTCCTGAACGGTCAATGTTTATCAGGTATCGGACGTTGAACGGGCGAGGGTCAAATGCTCACTCACAACGGATTCTGCCAGTTTAGATAGGTACCATATACTTATGGTCTATCGCTATCACTAGCAGGGTAAGTCTGGGGGTTTGTCAATCATTACTTTCTTCTTAAAGAGCCTGTTAGTAGGCCCTTCAGGAATGGAATCCCATAACTGGGAAATGGAAATGGGACGGGAATGGATGGAAATGGTGCAAGCTTTGGGGAATTCACGGAATTGGAACGTGTATGGACAGACCATATAATTTATACACTAAAAACAGTAACATATACTGCAATGAGGTGGGAAATGGGAGCCCTATCAAGATTATTGAGGGTTGAACGGAGTTTTGGTCTGGCTGAAAGGCTGGAACGTTGGGTCCTGAAAATTGTCCCATGAAAGTACTTGTCTAACTGGTATGCAGATGTCCATGATTCTTAAATATTTAGACGGCAAGCTTTGACGACACCAATGTTAAGTATATGTATATATGTATTATAATGAATATGACGTGTGTAACTTCACAAACGATGCTTCTCACTTATGTCGCATTTTAGTGCAGGGCATAGAACATGTTACGGGATGATTTTCCTTCGTTTTCCTTTCGAGCAGGGTTTGTTGAACTTCGAAGGGAAAACGAAAAAAAGATATCCGTAACTGACTGAGCCCATTTTATGTCGTAAATTTTGGTTATTTAAATATCTAAATTTTAATTGAAAATACCTATAGTGATAGGAAACAGCTTCTGCATACAGTGCGTGGTGTGGAGTCCGAATCGAAATCAAAAGTGGGGGGGGGGTCCAACCCTCGCGTTTTCAAAAGTGGGGGTCGCGACCCCCCGTCGGCGACGCCCCTGATCGCATGGCTGGCATGCCTACTGCGTACTGCGCAGCTTTAGGTATCAATTTGACACTCCCGTGTCGAGATGCGAACGCATTCCACGAAAATACAAACTTGATAAACGATGTTGCGCGCAAACACAGAACGTTGAAAATATTGAATCAAATGAGCGATTGTCTTCTTTTTGAACGAACAAAGCCTGTAAGAGTTCCAGCGTCGTGTTAGAGATAGATTATCATCGTGCTCGCACTTATTGCCCGGGGAAGGAGCATCAACAACCTGGGAACAAAGAAAGGCTGAAGTTACTGCACTCGGATGGCCGGCGACACAAACTAGGAGACAGGTCAGGTCAGGAGTGGCCAATATCGCCAGCTCGGACACGGAGAAAACGTCGCAAGCGGACGATACCGTCTGCTCGATGATGATGATGATGATTGGGGTTTTAGGGCGGACCGACAGCGAAGGTCACATGCCGCCCAACCGTCCGCTTGAAACAGAAGCTGGAGTTACGCCTACAAGTCCTAAGTCCCTCATAAGTTCCGAGTGTGATGCACTGACCTGAGGGGATGTTCAGAAACATCAGAAGCTAGAGTTACGCCTACAAGTCCTAAGTCCCTCATAAGTTCCGAGTGTGATGCACTGACCTGCGGGGATGTTCAGAAACAACAGAAGCTAGAGTTACGCCTACAAGTCCTAAGTCCCTCATAAGTTCCGAGTGTGATGCACTGACCTGAGGGTGACGCTTAGAAACATCCGCCTCATAGTTACCCTTCTGCATCAAGGCTAGTCAACCGAAGCACCGCTGATTTTCCGAAACAAACGCATTTGCTTTTCCGTACTCAGCACTATCAAAGATGTCCCCACTTCGGCAATTAATAACATGTATTTCATTGTGGCAATGAGATCATACAAAAATAGGCTACACACACTAGACAACGCAGGTGACGCAGACACAATGTCGGGCTTAGCGGCAGGCATATAAATAATGTCTCCATTTACGGAAAATGGCGACTGTGCGACCACCGGATGCGAAAATTGGGAAGAGCTCATATTTATGGGGACACAACTTTCCGCGGCTGTATCTGCTTTCATGAAACAGTTACGTCATTGCTAAGAAGTGGAGCACTGTTGTAGTAACATGTAAAGAAGATACGACGGTAAGCTTCGGTACGAGGCGGAAGAGACAATGCCAATACGTCGGTGTACAAAGGTCATCTGCATTGCATAGCGTCCGAATGCCCACACGATTTCAGTGTAGGTCGTTAATAAATATCGTGATCAATTATTGGTCGACTACACACAAATGGATGCCCACTGAATTTCGGCTTGCATAATCGTGACGAGCTGTCTTCAAATTTAAGCTAGTAATAAACTCAACCTTTTCTTCAGATCAACATCGGTGCCTACACAAAAACAGAAATGGGAATACTGTCAACGCAAACACAACAATGGGCTGAACTGAGCACCCAGACGGCGACACTGTCCGGGTTTCGGACTACAGGGCCAATCGACCAGTGAACGACGCCTCCCGATTTGGGGATGCAATCCGGAGCTGGGTTTGCATAGTCTGCGCTGGAAACCTCCCGGGACATCAGCACGGTGGCACAGAAGGCATGCACAAAACTGGCGAGATCCACATAACGGCGTCCCGCACATCTGCATAGGAAGAGAACGCGGGGCCAGCTGGTGCGGGCAGCAGCACCTCAGCGGCCGGATATGTAACATAAATGTCGTGTCGGGCGCCGACTGCCGACACCCGGGGCAGCCGTGACGCAGCCCGCCAGAACAAAATGAGGTATAAACACACCAATGCCCTCCGTTCCCAAACAGCACGCGCGCCACGCGTTGTCACCAAGACCATCGCACAAACGCACCGGCGCACGCGCGCACCCACCACGCTCTCACATGCTCGATCTTCCTCCCACACGCTCCACCTCCCTCTCACACACAGACCGACAGGCGTGCATCTCACAAACGACACCAACACATGGCGCGGCTCTCGGCGGCGTGCGCGGGGCGCACCCACCGGCCGCGCGCGGGCAGTCTAAAGCCGACGTAGAAAACTAGGAACGCACGGCCGTCGCCACCGCGCGGTATTGCTGTAGGCCCGCTCAGCAGCAGTGGGTCGCGGCCTGCGGACCTGCCGCGGCCCACCGCAGCACCAGCGGCGGCTGGGACCAGCTGAAAGCGACGCGCCGGCGCCCACCGCGCTCCGTCCCCCGCCAAGGCACCACGTCACCGGACCGCGTGACGTCACGGCGACGTCACGGCGGCGCTCTGTCGGTCCGTCCGTCCGTCTGTCTCTCTGAGATCGTTGACTATATCACGGGCGCTAGCCGGGCGCGTGCCGCCGTTATCCGAACCGCTCGCGCACCAGACACATGAGCTTCTTCTTGCCCTTGTAGACGGTGCGCATGTTCTCCAGCAGGGCGGCGAACTGGGCGCGGCCGTCCGGCGCCAGCAGGAACGTGTCGCGCGCCTTGCTCAGGAACTCGATGAAGTCGCCGTAGTGGCGCGGACTGATGTGTGTGAGCCGCGAGTTGGTCGTGTTGGCGTAGGCGGCCACGGCGGCTTCGAGCAGCGCCTTCAGCGGCGGACGCTCGTAGCCGAGCGGTTTGGCGGGCCGCCTCTTAGCGTCGGGCGAGGAGAGGCCGGGAGCCGTCATGGAACAGCGGCGGAGAACGTCCGACAGCACGGTGGCGCACTGCACGTTCTTCACCAGCAGCGGCACCATGTTGGAGAGCTCAGACTTGCCTAGCGAGTGGCTCAGCGCACACGCCCAGTGTATGTCGTTGATGGCCGGGTGCGTGTCCTGGAACAAGAGAGGACAGTGTGACAGCCTGGGGGACGGATAGCGACACCGGAGCTGAACACGCTAGTTCGTCACTGGTTTCGAAGTTGTCTTTCACAAATGAGGTAGCTATACAGCACTGATTTGTATTGCTTCCTTTATGTTTTTTTCTTCTTCTGTTTATGTTATGTTTTTTTCAGTAGTGCACTGAAAGAGAAACACATTTTTAGTGTTCCAGTTTGCATTTCAAGACACATGACGAAATGCAAGGCCATATAACAGGAAATGTACCTATGCCATAATTATACTACGGAATACTAGAATGACATTGGTATGTATCTTAGGTTAGGATGACCAACGTTTCACTAGTTTCTGGTCATTGACGAACTCCGTCCTGTCACTCTTTTCACCTATGCATTAGGACATTCTGAACGACATTCACCCATGCATGGGCTGCGGTCGTTGAAGTGGAAAAGGCCTGGGAACTATCGGCCATAACCTGGGACCCGAGACTTATCGGTCACCAGCAGAACTCCCTCGACACCACATTCAGGCATGAACCAGCCCATTCAGGTATGTAGTTTCTGAGAATAGCCTAGCCTCGCGCACCCACGGTCGCCGAGCATTTTCCAACAGCCTGCAATCGAGCTAGCGCGCTGGGCGGAGCGGATTTTTTTTTGTTAAGCTGGGTAATCTGACAGACGTCGCCGACTGAGCCGTCCGCCTCTATGACGCTATTACCGCCCTGTTATAACCGGTAAGACATGACGTCACGTCTCCCTGGCTGCAGTGACGTCATATCTCACTGGCTGCCGTACAGGGCGCATACAGACGGAGGCCGGCACAAACGCAATACTGATATGTACCTTTCCAACACAGACCATGAGCTACATTATTCAACAAAGGAGGGGAGTAAACATTGCACGGAATGGACGTCCTGCCTTTATGTGATGATGGGAGGATGGAGTTCACAATCAGTAAGAGAAATTAAATCAGAAAGGTATAATCTTGCTTGCAAGAATGGGTACGAGTTCGAGTACGAGTACACTGGGTACGAGTTCCGACATCTGAGCGGGAGGGGGAGGAGGTGGTCGGGGTGGTCGGACTGGACTTTTCGCCATTTCATGACATTCCCTGGTGTGGCGTGGCGCTGCCAGGAATCACGACCCCATCCGCGACTCGCTCCGGTTTTGAAAGGTTCCGCGTCTCGGCGAACGGAGCAGAGCATCGGACGTCACTCAGCCCGATCGGTCGGTCTTACTGGTATGTGAGAAAATCACGTATTCAGTGAGGACTCGCTCGCGCTTCGCGCTCGCTCGTAAGCAATTTCTGCTGAATTTATAAAACTATTAACAAATGTGCCTGAAACCGAACTTCACCGATGTGTGGCCATCAGTAACACATCGTATCGAAGTAAAGACAGCATAGCAGGAATATATATTTCTGAACGATGCTGGGAAATGACTGCCAGTCGAGGACTCGAGGTGTTAAAAATGATTTGGCACGAGACCGAAGGTCGAGTGCCAAATATTTTTTGACACCGAGACTGGCAGTCATGACCAGCAGAGTCAGAAAGGTTATTTATCATACCGTAGTTTCAAAAATGTTTAATCTTCCTAAATGAAAGAGCCTTCTAGAGTGCAGAATTATTATAATACGCATGAGGCCGGTGTAAATAAATTGTTCGAGACCAGAGGTGCTTTCTTGATTTGTTGAAACGAGGCCGAGGCCGAGGGTTCAAAAATCAAGAAAGCACAGAGGTCTGACAATTTATTCCGCGAGTGGGGTATGATTTTTACCATATGGCCGCGTAATTCATTCAATGCTGGTGTTTTTTCATATTTTTAAATCATGTTTTAATTTATAACTGGTTCTTTTTAAAAACCATTAAAAGCAAAAGAAAATTCATTTCTTTATAGTTAAATTTTGACTTCGATAAAATTGAAGAAGTCTTGGAAGCAAAGTGGACAAAGCTTCAGAATCCCAGTTCAGAATTTTATCACACACACACTGTTTTTCACCGCAGCTCTGTACAACAAATCTTGCCCTAGGGCTTTTTTCGTTGTACCAAGTTTGTACCCACACCTCTCCGGCTAATGTATTTTTGATATCCCCGGCATATGGTAAAAATTTTTTCCCAACACTCTTATTCTGCACTGTTGAATAGGACATTTAACATGTAAACCCAAAAGAGAGGTATGAGAAATAGAGGATTCTTCATGGCTCCGAGTGGAAGATAAGGATATCTTTTCCAAGCGTGTGACTGAAAAACCGAGCGACGAAGGGAGCGAGGTTTTGTCAGGAACACGCGCGGAAAAGAGTTTCCCATCTTTCCACGAGGGAAACATGAAGAGATATATATATATATATATATTTATAAGTAGAGTTTGATTCAGTCCAGTTCAGTTCAGTACTTGATTTTTCGTCGAAACTCACGTAACCTTATCTTGCATCTCAGAGGGATGCAAATATAATGCATTATTTCACTTTAGCGTTGAAGGAGCATTCAACCTTTTTATCTTTGCATCTCAGCGGAGTGCAAATACAAAAAGATCCCTGCACTGCAGACCCAATGGCAAATCAATATCTACAAGAGAGATCAGTCTGTTCTCAGCATGCACTGACTAGCCACACGAAGCAGCCGCGGCGGGACCACCTTTTGCAGACACATCCAACTTTTCTAAGCAAATCTGGCCAGGCACTATTGTTTTTGCATCTCTGGTCATAATGCTAGACCGTTCTAGTTTATATTTCGGAGGCAGCAAGATTCTTTTTGCGAGGCGTTATGTTGGAAATAATAACACAATGACGTAAAGCTCATAAGAAAGATGAAGCTTAGGCGGATGGTTTAGTCAGTGAAGCCAATCAAGAATGTGTTCTGACCCGTCGATTCCCGCGGGGATTCCGGGGAATCAGTAAAAAGGTGCTTTCTACAGATTCCTGAAGCAACAAGGTAACAGGAATATCAATGTATAAGTAAATTGCCGAACTGCGGTAGAGTAAAATGCCCGCCGGGGATTCTAGGGATTCCCGCCGGGAATGTGACGGTCAGAAGTCAGAACATAGCCTTAATTCCGGTAAGGCAGACAGTTGCTAGTTGCTACCTACCCACAACGGTAACCGATCTATTTCGGCAGGTTACTTGATTGCATATATTGATATCGGTGATAAAGGTTTCTGTCCTTAGCATGATGCAACATTTTCAGACAGTGATTCAAATACACTATAGAGCATCACGTCTCAACTTCCCCCCCCCCTCCGCCTCCCAGAGCAGGTATACTACATAGTGCATACTGCGCCACAGAGTGTATACTGACGTGGTTGTAGACCAGGTAGATGGTGTTCATGGCCAGCATGGCCAGTTTGTAGGCCCGCAGCGGGTAGCCGCGGTGCTCCATGTATCGCGCGATGGTGAACAGCTGCGATGACGTCATGATGTGCGACGCCGCGTCGATCACGATCTGGTACGCAGTCTCGAACGCGATCGGCTCTGACTCGCACAGGGTCAGCGCGTGCAGCGCGCAGTTGGGCGGGTCCTGCCGGCGGGATTTCAGGTGTCAGCTATGAGCAGGTCACGCAGGCCAGCTGAGCACAGAGGTCAGACAGGGTGCAGTGGAGAGGTCAAGGAGGGGGGGGGACTTTCCCCACTTTCCCCCAAAGGCGATCTTACTCCTGAAAAGCAGTGGGTGGCGTACATAGCGCTAGGTTGACATCATGCAGGATATTGATACAGGATATTGAACAGGATATAGTACATGATCATTAAGTGATTGCTTTATTGGCACAGGTAATAAATGAGTGGTCACATCAGTGACTATTATGGAACTCGTTAAGTCTTCCATCGGGGAATTGGTGACCAGATCATGGCCATTATACACTGCCTGGCGGATCAGTAACATATACTTAACATAATTTACGTGCCTGAAATTCATGGAATTATCGAACAAAGCTCTTCGCTAATCGATTGATCAAACATAGACAAATCATCACAAGTCATAATCAAGCGCTATCCTACAGGGCAGCACAGGAAAGGCTAGGTAAAATGTATACCTTTGAAGCAATCTCGTTAGCACATGTGAAATTAGCCAGTAAACGAATTAAGTAAGACAAGATTGATTGCTTGTCCTGCACACACAAAGTGCATTTGTAAGCCTGTCTCTGTGGCGTTCAATACACCCCTGTGGCGCACCATACCAGCCGCGGACATACCTTTGTGGCGCACTGCAGCGCCAGCTGTCGGGCGGCGTTGCTGAGGTCCTCCTGCGCCTTGAAGTCGAGGTTGAGCCGCAGCATGGTGGTGTGCGACATGATGGTGGTGGCCACGGGCCCGGTGGCCTCGGTCGCCGTGAACAGGTTGTACCAGTTGTGCATGATGGTGATGAGGGCGTCGACGCCCACCTCGCTGGCGCAGGTCACCAGCCAGCGCACCATGTCCCGACGCCGCCAGTTCATCGACCTCAGCGTCATCCGCATCACCTGTCACAGGGAGGGGGAGATGTTGCGTCAGCTGACGGTGGGAGGGCGTCATCCGCATCACCTGTCACAGGGATGAGTGAGATGTTGCGTCAGCTGACGGTGGGAGAGCGTCATCCACATCACCAGACGACAGGGAGGGGTCACGTCAGCTGACGGTGGGAGGGCATCATCCACATCACCAGACGACAGGGAGCCGGGAGGGGTCACGTCAGCTGACGGCGGGAGGGAGTCGTCCACATCACCAGACGACAGGGAGCTGAGAGGGGACACGTCAGCTGACGGTGGGAGAGCGTCATCCACATCACCAGACGACAGGGAGGGGTCACGTCAGCTGACGGAGGGAAGGGAAGCGGTGTCGGAGGACAGGGTCAGCCGAGTAAGACGGATGAGAACAAGTCAGAGGTGCACATCAGCGGGGACATGTTGGCAAGTGCGAGGTGGGAGACAGGGGGAATGTCACAGGGGATAATTGGAGAAAGGATTAGGCAATGGAGAGAAAAGGATGATAAATCGGAAGGCAGGAATAGGAAGAGCCAAAGGAAAAAGACTTAAAGCGAGTCAGAGGGAGAAGCACGGAAATTCTGACGAGTCATATCAGTATGGCCGCCAGCGATGTTAGCCAGGCAGAGACATCCGCCAGGGATGGCGGCTCGGGAACCCTCCGACAACGTGACCGCTGACGTTAAGCCTGATGACGGTGACAGCGCCTACACAGCAGCTGGTCGGGACCGGCCGGGAGCAGTTTTCCGGCGGAGGGCGCGCGGACAGCTCAGTGTCCGACGCTAATGCAGCGCAGAGCTGAGACGGCACCCGCCAGCGTAATGCAGCTGTCACTCCACCGGCCACCCGCAGCCGGACCGGAGCCGCCGACGCATGCAGAGAAACTGGCCGGTCCGGAGCCACCGACACATACAGAGAAACTGGCCGGTCCAGAGCCGCCGACACATACAGAGAAACTCCGAGGCAGACAGCCCGGTATAACTACAGTAGGGATTTGAAGCAGGCGCAGTGGGTGTAGGCTAGGCGGCGATGTGTGATCATGCCACTGCAGCATAATCGACGACTCAGACCAGCCAGCGGCATAGGCATCGTTCCAAAAACGAGCCTAGCCCTCAGCCAGCCACAGGCGAACTATTTTACTGAATACTTGACATTTCAACCGATCAGAGGCGCAGCCAGACCTTCGGCAAGGCGGGGCACGGTTTCCCCAGGGGCCCCCTCGGAAAAGGCCCCCTCCCCCAATAAATGTTGCAAAAACAAATATTATCCCGGATTTAGGCCACTATATTTTGCAGGGCCCCGAAAAGGTCGCAAAAAGGGACGTCGCCGATAATTTTTTAGTGTAAAAACCGGCCCAATGGAGGAAGCACGTGCCCCTTTGCCCCCTCCCCTGGCTGTGCCCCTGCAACCGATTGTATGAAACACACACTTGAAATCATATACTTAAATATACAAATTACAAGGAAGCTACCTATGAACGAAAGCGCCAGGCAGTTCTTCCCGATCCATTGACAGACCTAGCACAGCAGCTGGAGGGTTAGACTCCACCCGGCCCGGCCTGACCTGCGGACACCCGTCCCTCCACCCTCACACGGACTGACCTGCAGACCGAGCTCGAGGGCAGCCTCTGCGGACACCCGTCCCTCCACACACGGCACCCTCACACGGACTGACCTGCAGACCGAGCTCAAGAGCAGCCTCTGCGGACACCCGTCCCTCCACACGGCACCCTCACACGGACTGACCTGCAGACCGAGCTCGAGGGCAGCCGATAGTAGCATGGCCGGCCGTGGGCCCTCCACAGTGGTGGCGAACCGGAACGCATCCTGCGCCAGCTTGAACAGGTGAGTCGAGCCGTGTATGTTCATCTGCGCCGCCTCCAGCACGCGCCGCAGGCGGTACATGTCGTCTGTGAAGTGGCCAGAGAGCGGTCACCTTCAGCCGACAGACAACCTCAGACTGACAGCGGCACACACCACAGAACCAAAGATGTTCACACACCAGATAACCATAGACCGTCAGCCAGTAGGTAACCATAGACAGCGACACATACCAGATAATCATAGACAGCGTCACACACCAGATAACCATATACAGGGTGCCCCGAAATTGATTAGCCCTTGTTCAAATTGTTATAACTATAAAACAAACAAAGATTACCTTATGATTTCTGAATCACTGTATCCTTCCATTATTTGGGCGCAATCCCTCCGGGGCTCAGACATCCCGGTTGCCTATTGTTAGGTGGGTCCGCCCTCATGTCTTACAATGCATTTCTTTATGTGCCCAACTATGGCTACTTTTGGTTAGTTAGCTCCATCTTGTCGAGCTCACCGTGCGTGATGTTTATATTATTTTTAAGTTGCGATTGACTAGGGCTGTTGCTCGGCTGTATGTCTTTCCCCTGTAGCCATTGGAGGCTGATACGGCACCGCTCCCGAATCCTAGCCGCTTGTTAAGCCGTAGCCTTGTCCTGCTAGAAATTGCCTCCGACATCCCTCACAAACTTGTTAACGTGGATAAAGGCCATTTATTTTGTTTTTATTCTATCGCTGACGACACTGCCTTCTTCAGCACATTATCTGCATAATAATCCCCCATTACGGTCCAGCTGTGGTGACGTCGTATAGCCCTGAGGGAAAATGGCAGCTTTTCATAGACCAG
The DNA here is from genome assembly GCA_014673585.1 of Semibalanus balanoides. Classification (NCBI taxonomy): domain Eukaryota; kingdom Metazoa; phylum Arthropoda; class Thecostraca; order Balanomorpha; family Balanidae; genus Semibalanus; species Semibalanus balanoides. The sequence continues at coordinate 239,084 of VOPJ01006922.1, read as the reverse complement.
ACCGCAATTTTCAGTGAACGCGCTTCACCGTCTTGTAGGCAGGCACTTAAGGCTAATGTGCGCTCAGATACTGTTTTTCTAGGGGTTCGACGGGTGCAGTGTGTTGATAGAAAGACGTACCACTAGACAGAAAGTATCACTAGTCCTAGACAGTCCCGTTTTTGTGCTTAAGGTCGAAGGTCATTCTCTTGAGCTTCTGTGCTTATGACGTCATCGAATGTCGGCGCGGCTTGAAAGACTTAAAGGAAATAGTTCATCTTCAACATGGGTTTTGAACTGAGATAGCAGTTGTGTAGCCCATGTTGAAAAAAACCTTAACTGCAAGTTTTCTGGGCTGAAAGGGCTCTCCACTCCTGCTGAATATATTTAACTTTTTTGTCGAAGGATTGTGGGTCTCACACGCCTGGGCAGAGGCTACTGTGGGCCTCACACGCCTGGGCAGAGGCTGTACAGTAATCTTACGCGACTATTACTATTCCGAATCTATGGCTGAGCCGCGTTTGGACCGTTGCGGAAGATTACGCATATAGTTTTTGATAATAATTAATAAATATTTACGTCCTTCTGTCCTGAATCGGCGCGATGTATGACTATTTTTGACATTATGAAAAGAAGTTGTATTTGAAAATGTAATCAAATTGTGTTTTAAAAAAACAATCCAAGGTGAACTATTTCCTTTAAGTTTTTTCGTTAGTTCATGCATTTGTGCATATAAGTCATGATTTACCCGCACTGATTCCTCTGGAGAACAGGAGAAATACGATCAAATGACTAAGGGCTAATCAATTTCGGGACACCCTGCACCTTGTTAGGCTAACCCTGACAGCGTCACACATCACACAACCATAGACAGGGTCACACACTAGATAACCATAGACAGCGTCACACAGATAACCATAGACAGCGTCACACACCAGATAACCATAGACAGCGTCACACACCAGATAACCATAGACAGCGTCACAGGGTCACACATCACACAACCCTAGATAGCGTCACACACCAGATAACCATAGACAGCGTCACACACCAGATAACCATAGACCTTGTCAGCCAGCAGATAACCATAGACCTTGTCAGCCAGCAAATAACAATAGACAACGTCACACATCAGATAACCATATACCTTGTCAGCCAGTAGATAACCATAGACCTTGTCAGCCGGCAGATAACCATAGACAGCGTCACACACCAGATAACCAGACAGTGTCACCACATCAAAAAGCCACAGATAGGCGTGCGTGTGGGTGTTGTTGTTATTTATATATTTTTATTTTTTGTGGGGGGAGGGCGCTAAAGCACATTAAAGCAATCAAGCACCTAGCCACAGCTAGGCAGTGTTGGCCACCAGACAGCCAGAAACAGTTAATGTCGCACCATCAGACAACCACACAGATAGCGTCATCCACCACCCAGTTCCTCAGGACGGGCCAAACCGCAAACAGCGAGGTACAGAAGCCGCACGCAGCCTGGTACATAAAGCGTCACCCATCACACAATCACACACAGACAGTGCCACCCACTAGATAGCCACAAACAACTACAGTGAGCAGAATCGGGACAGTTTGCACGGTGGGACTCGGGAGATCAGCTAACCAGGTACGCGAGCCCCTGTGTGTGCCCACGGAACGCTGTTTCGTTGCAAACGCGCATGCCAGTAGTTACGAATGCAGATTTCCTGCAAACGCGATTCTCACTCTGGACCGAATAAGAGTGACAACATTAATAGACGACACCAGCTTGTGGATCGATGAAATATTGTTGTTTACTTTCATACACATGCATCGGTGTCTGAAGATTAAGCAATGCGGTCTTAGCAAGCCCAATCATAGGCTAAATTCGTGGTGTGGAAAGCTTCATTTACCGAGCATATATGTTGAATAGCCTGTTCAAGTACGTGCGAGTGGGATTAGTCCAAGAATTGCCCAAATACAAGCCAGGCCGGGATGAGCACCATGGCGGCTGATCCAAACAAGCTTTTGCTTTTCCTGTCCTAATAGCTCGGCCGTTCATTTGGAAAGATAACGTCGCAATACCGTAAACATTCACCGTTCAATCCACGTTCAGCTATGCCATCAATGTTATCATACCTACACTAATCCGCGATTGCGACTCCCGACCCCGTCGATCGTGATTGCGCGATTGCGATTCTACTGTAGAATTGCTAATGTTTGCTACCCTATCAGCCATCCTATGCGCTAAGACGTGGCACAGAATCGTTCGGCACTATCCTATCCACGGCTGCCAGTTCATTACAAAGCCAATGCGCTAAGACTTCTGCTTGCGTGCGGACTTGTTCATAAGTAGAATATGTACCAATACATACAGTTGCTAAGTTTTCTTAATATATCTATAGATTCGGTAGGTACCTAAATCGTGTAAAAAATAATCAAAGTGTTTTATTTATGACTCACGTAGTTTTTGACGGGGTCGCGGCAGGCGCTTGTAAATGAACAAACTTATAAAATGATTTCAATGCTGATCCTGCTTCAATATCTTCATTCTACCTTTACAGACGTATCACTAGGGCTCAGCTGGGGTTTTCCCCAGTTACTCGCTAATGAGAGGTTACTTTTTCCGCTCTGAGTCCAGTCTCCATCTCAAGTCATACCCCGAATAGAGGATGACTTAGTACAGCTGTAAAAGTCAGACTCAGTACAGTGCTGGACTAGAGTTAGACAGCAATAAGTCCACTCGTGAGCATTAACTGTTTTTGCACGGGTCGCGAACTGACGACAGACGGCCTGCGATCGGACCAAAGAACGACACTGCACGGCATTGGGTTATCGGCTGGCCAGTCGACTTTGTGGTGGTAAGGAGCTTTTCAGCTCGCTAGAACGACACCACGGCATTGGGTTATCGGCTGACCAGTCGACTTTGTGGTGGCAAGGAGCTTTTCAGCCCGCTAACCATGTACTTTTCAGCGAGTTAAGCGTGCTGAGCAATAACATAACTGATATTAGCATAATTTGACCTTGTTCTCAAATTATTCTAAAATTAAATCGAAGACAAAAATATTTCGGGCATATTCGGACACTGCCCTTTATCGACCAAATCCAACGCCCCACACAGTCACCATCGCTCTGTAAATGCCTGGTTTTCTCTTTCCCATGCCTCATGCTAGATTTGTATCTATCTTCTGAACAGCGAAGTTCCTGAAAATATTTACATGCTAATAATTTGTATACAAATGGGAATGATCACTAACACGACAATGCTCACTTTCCACATCAACAATGACCCAAGTTAAAAACCAAACCCTCGTTATTACAACATTTCCCATCTTGAAAATGTTGTTATAACAAATAATCCATTCCCCAACTTAAGCCACCGTCGATCAACGAAGTTAATTAACGTAAAATTAAATCAAAGACAATTTCTTTTCCTATATAAGGCCAAAGTAATTAAATAAAGAGTAGTAATTCAATCTTCCATCGCTTTTTTCACGCGAGCAAATCGATTCCGTGGCGTGGGATGATATCCGGGGCAACTAGGGCCCGGTCGCCGGAGCTGCGGGTTCGCCACCTCACCTTTGACTGCGGCCAGCATGGTGGAGGCCAGCGCGCACTGCTGGCTCTCGATGTTTCCGAGTGTGAACCAGCGCGGGTAGCGGCGCAGCACCATGTTGGAGACGGTGGCGTCATCGGGGTCCTCCACCTCCTCCAGGATCGGCAGTCTGCGGCACACGGAGGGGGCGCTCCGTCAGCTCCGAGGACGGACAGTCCGGTGACGTCACTGACGCCACGGAACTGGTGACGTCACTGGACGGCCGGCTTCACTGAGCTGCACCCATGTGCACTCTTCCGATGAAGCTCAACAAGCCAGCAGCATCAAACTTACCAAACAATTAGCCAAACTCAATAAGGAGGCGCATGAAGTCTCAGAGGGAGATAGCGCGGCTATGGAACATGCGTGTGTGGGACGGCAGATATTCGTGGCAGTGGAGGGAGCTGCAATTTGGACCGACTATGATCGAGATAAAACGAACAGGCTGAGAGAAGAAAGGCAATATCAGCACATGACGGATAGTGATTTCTTGTAGTGGATGGTGATGGAACTGGAAGTGTTGAGGTATGGCTCGCATAACTGATTCAGAGTAGTTGATACATTCTGACTCTATTTTGTCATACATTAGCGCAAGTCTTATGTACGTCGACTTTGTGTGTCATTCGCAATTAGTGATATGCAGTAAAAATAACCTTACTCTTTTGGTCATTCAGTAAGCTTCAGTTCAGCTGTCTTCTATAATAGCTCAAAATACATCTTGTGCGTCATCACTGGATATACGCACATGCAGGTCATGCGAGTGAAACGTGCCTCGCAAAGCCTAATGCCGAGGCCGAGAAGCATGATGCCATCTATATATGTCCACACCAGCATCGCGTGTATCGTTAGCTGAGAGAGGTAAAATACCCATCACGAACATAGAGATCATATATACAACATAGAGATGTATATATGATCTCTATGATCACGAAGGCCTACAGATTGTCGCGATGTCTGTATGGGTCACAGCGATCTATAGCGGATCGCGGACGGGACTCGTGGTGTGTGGTTACGGAGGCACGCGCGAATAGAAGTGGATGAATAGAAGGCAAGCAGAATGTGGTAACCTAAGCATATCTGTGACCGTTATGACAGGTCGCCGATATATTCCACAGTATTCAGCGCACTCGCTGCTGCTCCTGCTGCTGGCAAACTAGTCGCTGCAAATAGAGACAAAAAGCTTGCACATGCTAGCCAGCACTTGCTTCTTATGCCAAAGAGACAAAAACGCAAAGACAAAAAATGACACAAAAAGTCAACCTACATTACATTTGCGCTAGTGTACGACGAAATGGAGTCAGAACGGAACACGCCGTTTCATCAGCCACAGCGAACCCCTTCAAAAACCGTCTGGATCACTACTGGACGGACATCATGTACAATGCGCCAGGATAGACGACACAATGTTAAAGTCAAGTTGTTCAAGGAAAACACACCTTTTGAATTGTCAACGGATGCATACAAACAATCAAGAGCTGTCAAGAGCGGGCAAGACAGGCATCTAGTCCTCATTATAGTCCCGTATTATACATAAGTACAAGTAAATAAGTACAAGTAAGAGCTTTAACTACGCCGCACGAGTTGAACCGAGGATTATCTAGACTTAAACATTTGAACCGAAATGGTACCTTCTAAGAACTGGCCGGATGTCTACAAATATGATCGTGTGCGATACCTGGTCCTGGCGAGTACACCTGGAGGATATAAAGTCAGGGTGCAACCGTGTGCACTGTGCCAACGCGCGCGCGTGTATGCCAATGCGTGTCCATGTATGTGTACCCGTGCGCACCCGTGTGCACCCGTGTGCGCCCGTGTGCGCCCGTGTGCGCCCCTGGGCCCCTGAGTACTAACCGCATGGAGCGCAGTCCGACACTCTGCGCCAGATCGGCGTCGTGCGTCAGCAGAGTGGTGAACAGGTACTTGGCGAACGTGTGCAGCGGTACCGACTCTGGGTGGATGGCCTGGCCCAGACCGGAGGTGGGGCCGCCCTCCAGCAGCAGCAGTGTCTGGCGACGCAGCACCTGGCACCGGGCAGGAACGGAGAGGGGACGGTCAGCTCCACTGCGACGGCAGACAACTGAGCGCGACACCGACATGTTGTCACAGCCGGAGACGCGTGGTCACTCCGCCCACACAAGGAGTTATTGGAGCAGAGCAATCCAAGTCGAGATTCATTCTGGACTCTAGCTTCACGAGACAAAGTGGCTGTGCCTTTAGACTATGCCTGAGCGCCGCGGAACAAGGAAGCGTCATAGCCCGGTGCTGCCACCTTCAGACTGAACAGTGCTGCCATCTTCAGACTGAGTGACGCTTGCCACACGGCGCCAGGTGGAGCAAGGAAGTACTGCAGCTGCCATCTGCGCTCGGCGCTCGGATTACACCATAACGTACCGTTCGTCTTACCAGATAACATATAACACTTATCAATTCATCATCCGACTTTACCATCCACTACCAGACTACCATCTCCAACAGCCCTTTTCCAATACCATATGACTCGGAGTCCTATACAATGAACCTCCCCTGAAACACGGTTACGTCACTCACACCACCACAAGCCCGCTCCCTGGCTCCCAGTCCGGGCCCCTCACACCTATCCCCCCCCCCACACACTGAACCCCTCCCCCCCACACACACACACACGGCAGCCGGTCACTCACAGCCACCAGCAGTCCATCGGCCTCGATCTCGGAGAGTTTGGCAATGAGTCGCTCCTCCTGTTTGCAGGCCTTCTCCTGGGCGTACAGACCGACGGGCATGATGCGCTGCTGGCCGAGGCCGAGCAGGGCCGCCTCCACGGCCAGCGTCAGGAACGTCTCGGCACGGTCCCGGGAGCCGGGCACGGCGACGTGCCGGTACCGCGGCGGCGTCACGTTACTGCCGTCCTCACTGGATCCGGCCGGCTCTGCAGGGGCAGGCCAGAGGGCACCGGTCAGACATAACACAGTGGCGTGTGTCGCAGGTCACAGTGACGGGCGGTGCATCGGGCGGTACACACCACACGGTGTTGGCTCAAGAAGCCTCATATGGCGCTTACCAGATTTCGTCTATAACTGGGATTTCCCGTCAGTGATTGTGTTGTGTGAAAAAAACAGCAATACATATATTAACTAACATAATTAAAAACATTAACCCGTTAGCTCTCTCCCAGCACACAGACACACAACAGACACAGCCTCAGCTCAGCACACTGTGCTGTGACCACCACCATCACAGCCGGCGACCCACCTGGGAAGTAGGCACACTTTCCGAGAGCGTCCGGCAGCACCGACGCCTCCGCCAGCGTGTCGAACAGGGCGCCGACCGGGTCGAGCGGGTGTCCCACCCAGCCCTCCTGGCAGGCGTGCGTCGGGCTCTGCGAGACGCCCGAGAAACTGCAGCGCGGCAGCACCCGGCCCTTCTCCTCCTCCCAGCGGTGCTGCGCCTGCAGCTGGGGGGACGCAGGAGGCACGGTCAGAGGGGGCGCCGCCAGCGGTACGGTTAGAGAGGGCGCCACCTCAGGTAGGCGCTGAGGGAGCACTACCTGAGGTAGGGGAGACTAGGGGGCGCCACCGGCTGCACGGTTAGGACGGAGGGACGGGGAGGCACCCGCAGCTGAGAGAGCAGGACTATACTCAGAGGCACGGTTAGAGGGGGCACTACCAGCAGCTGGCGAGACTGGGTAAGGGCAGGGCTGGTAAAAACGGTTTCGGTGGCGCCCGACCAGATCTGGCCGAAACAAAGAAGTCCCGTGACCTGAGCATTGTATCTGAAGCAGATCACACTGCCACATATTCCCAGCTGACAATATTAAAATCCCTCCCCATCAAATGCTGTTTCCACAGCAAATATCACATGAATCATTGCATAATGGATTATCTCACAGTCAAAAGTAAAAAGGTTTTGTGCAGAATGGCCTTCTCGGCCCCGGAGCAAACTTTTTTTTCTGGCGCCCGCTTTACGGATCATGATCGCACTTTTCACCAGCCCTGGCATAGGGATAGAACTGCGAGGAGGAGCCTGCAGCCGAGGGGGCGCCACCGGCGCGGCGGCGGGGTTAGAGGAACAGAGAAACGGCGAGGCACGCGAGGTCACGGGGTCATTCGGTATCAAAGCCCGGACACACCAGGTAACGTGACGTCAGACACAGGAATTACGCGATCCAGTTACGCTGGAAGCGCGGCGCCCGCTGTGTGAAATAAGCTGCACACAGCGGGGCTGATCGGATTGGAGGAAGCGGGGATTACTGTATTGTGATGGGATTTCAGAGCCGGACGTTGCACAGAACCGGCCAGCGGGCGTGAGGTAACGCGCCGTGACCGTTCCGCCGGGCTTTAGAGGATACACACTACACAGCGCCTGGCTCCGCCAAGTGGAACTTAGTTTGTCGGTGTCCAGTGTGCAGTGGCCGAATACAAGGACAATGCATGGTGCTAGAACGATGCAGAATGGATGAGAACTAGAGGTGGCAAAACATGGACCCGAGGACCCAGTCTCTAGACCCAGTCTGGACCCAGCTGGTCCCAGTCTGGACCCAGTCTGGACCCAGCTGGTCCCAGACTGGGTCCCGCCAAGTGACACCGGGTACAGACTGGGTCCAACTTATGTGTCATGGTTATTTCACGAAAATACGAGCTGACACGCAGATTTCTGTGTGCTGTTGGCCAATATTAACTGTATGTATTTGCAACTACAAGAGTTAGTTTACTTGCACTAATGTAGAGTGCAGATTTGTCAATATAATTTGCGAAACGACATTATGCTAGTTGGGTCCGCTGGGTCCAAACTTGCCTTGCACCGGGTATAACTGGGTCCATTTATGAGTTTTTGAGACCGGTTCGGGTCTCGGTCCTAAGAATATAAACTTTTGCCACCTCTAATGAAAACACCCGTCGGAGCACACGTGCACTGAGAAAGGCATAAATTGATGGAAATAAACTACTATAGTCGATGGCTATTCTATTGCCGTCGGTAATCGAATGCAGGCTTCGAGCAAATCTTGGAAGTTCCCCACTTAGCAAAGTTGACGAACTGCGGGCTTTCATCTTCGATGCAGTTGCGCTTGAGTTACGGCCGTGTGTGAACATCGAAACATGTGAGATTCCACGTGAACGCGAGCATAACCGAAAGTTCTCATGGACGCAAACATGTGGGAGAAAACTAAACAAACGTGAGACCGCTGAGCTCACGTCTTCGCGAGATAGGCTAACCAGGAGGGCGACTGAGCACGTACCGCCACCACCACGGCACAACTCACCTGAGACAGCTTCAGGGTGCGCACGATAGATGTCGCTAGCCGGAGCGCCTCGCGGGTGTAGCCGTGTGAGCGGAGCGCGTTCACGCGCGCACACGCCGTCGGCAGGTGTTCTGAAACCGAGCATCGGTCACGTCACACACGCACAGGACCCCGTGACCCGGGTCCCCCTGCAGCCGGTGTATTGAGGTCACACGGGGGGGGGGCGGGGTTCAGATGCGGGCGATAGCGCGGCGGTGCCCCGATAACTGCCAAACTCGGCCGGGTTACAGCATCAGTGTCCGGTATAACAGGCTGGCGAGATCGTAAGGTGAGCAACACAGCCCCGCTCCCGGGTCATTTCGGCCAACTCTGCACCATCTAACCTCAACAGAGGTCTGGGCTGAGTAACATGTCAGGGAAACCGTACACAAAGGCACCATTCGGCGCCCATACACGGCGGGTAGTTACGAACGACCCGCTCCTCTGTGCCTATCGACGGCTCCTGACACGCTCAGTAACCAGAGCCGTTCGAACTTCCAAGGTGCTGGGCTGCTCGCAGGAGTGCAGTAGCTACGAGTTCCCGGCGAGAGGCTCTACAGTACAAGACACAGGACACAGAGACTGACCACTTCGCCAGAACGGCTGTCACTGAAGAGGCACCCACCCCACCAGAGCGGCACAAAACAGGGGAGTACCCACCCCGCCAGAGCGGCTGTCCCTGGGCGTCGTAGCTGGCCGAGTGTCCCTGTCGGGGCGGCGGCGGCTGGTCGAACGCCATGATCTGCCGCAGCTGCTCGTTCTCCCACGTCAGGTAGGTGCCGTCAATGGCCCTGCCGCACACAGAGGACACAGACGAGACGGGTTAGACGCGGCCAGAGGGTCAGACGCGGGCAGAGGGTCACTCCGCCGGGAGTTATACTGCACACTCGGCCGGCAGAGGGAACTGCTCTGGATAAACGTGAAAGGTGATGTGACGAAGATAGTCAACACTCGTATCAGAAAACGTGTGGCGGAAGAAAACTGAACTAGTCTCGCTTCCTATACCAGAATGCCTTTGTGATTCATGATCATCATCTACAATCGAAGAGCTGAAAACATCACAGAGAACTGGACGGGGAGCAGATCGTGCTGCATCTCACCTGTGAAACACGGTGCGTGGTGTCTGCGGGCTGGTCTGCGCCGACACTTGGAACGTGGCCGGCGGCGGCGGCGGCGCTCCCTCCGACATGCTGACATCCTCATCAGAGCTGTCGTCGCTGGAGCTGTTTCGGTCACTGCGCGAGCCAGCTTTCCACTGCAGAGAGAGAGAGATGGCCAGTCAGTGGCTGTATCCTGGTGCCTGCAGTGAGTTCGGTCACATCATCGAATGCCAAACAACTCATATAATTCACACTGCTGCGGCCAGTGAGCAAAGAATTCGGACAGGCAAGGCCAGACTCGTGCAGCAGCGCCGGCTCCGGACACCACCGCGGTTAGCGCGGGGTGCATAGCAACAGCACGGGCCGGGTAGGAAGAGGAAGATCAGGCGGTCACAGCGCGAGATAACGGCCATAGCCACTCTGACACCGACGGCGTACCGTGCAGCCCACTAAGCTGTCCGTAAAGCAGATCAAACAGGCCTGAGCAGGCCGCAGCGGGCCGCTCAGCTATGCGAGGTGACGTCACTGGCGACACAATTGGCGGCGGCTGTATACTGGTACCGGGGCGCACGGCGAAACGACTTCGGAGCCGGGATCGCCGGCAGGATCTACCCTGGCGGCGACTGGAGATTACGGTGGACGGGGAAAGCTGATCGGCTCTCAGCAGGAGTTTCCGCGGGCGGACATAATTATGTCCATTTAAAGATGCCGCCGTTAACACGCAGGGAAGTCAGTTCGCCGTATAGGATAAGTACAGAGGTCACTTATATAAATATGGAGCGACCTATTCAGATATAAAATATCGGACCACGTTCATCCTGCAGCACGGAAACGTACAGGAACCGGAGTGGCTGAGCCTATATCTGGCCGAAAACGCCCAGTAGTTATATGGCTTTAAATAGAAAGAGAAACCCGCGTCAGCTCCTCAACTTTGTATTCATTCTTCGAGTATGATTTTGTTTTGAGTCGGTGTTCTTTAATTGATAACTAATCAATTCAGGGCAGCTAAAAAACTGCATACTTAATGTCCATGTTCAGAAAGGACCACAACAATGTCCCAATGCCCACAGTGAGATCACACTGATGCCTCTTACCCGGACAGAGTCGGCGGCCGGCGCGGCGGCCCGCTGTGGCGCCCTGAAGTCGGGGTCCTCCAGCGGACAGAACTCCACCTGGGCCCATCGGCTGAGCAGCTCCCGCCAGCGCGCCTTCTCCGCCTTGGAGCTGGTCGGGCTGAGTGTGACACACACCCAGAGAGCGCCTGTGGGCAGCGGAAAGCCGTCAGCAGTCGGCCGTCAGCAGTCAGCCGTCAGCAGTCAGCCGTCAGCAGTCAGCTGTCAGCAGTCAGTAGTCAGCACCACACGGTCAGCCCCGGTCGGCGGCCCCAGCCAGCGGCGGCAACAATGGCGGCCAGCGCCGCCGCAAACATGCCCAGTTTTACAAACGTCACTCGACTGTGACAACCAGGCACGGCCGGCAGAACGCTATCAGCCAGCGATAAAATGCGCGCACACGCAACAAGACTGGTCGGCGTCGAGGCGAGTGGCTTCGCGGGCCGAGCAGTGGGAACCGCTGCAGGCTGCAAAGCCGGCCAATTGACAATAGCTGGATGCAGCGTCTGAGAAGGCTTGGAATTCACGCCTCAGGGAAAACATTACACGCAAGGTATTTTAACAAACAGTTTTGAAGGGCCTACCTTCTGGTCTGCAAAACTGTTCAACATATTTTGATACAAATGGTTTCCGAACGTTGTTTTGACCCATAATTTTCACAATCAACATGAGCATTCTCCAGAATGTTTTACGTGGTAGCTTTTGCAAACTGTTTCACTTCTGCGCTGTGAGTATCGGGGGTGGGGTGCAGGGGTAGAAGGGAACGTCACCAGTCAGCATGTACCGAGCTGGTCCCACAGCTGTCTGCAGCGGTCCTGCATGGGGTTGCCCTGCGACTTCCACAGAATGAGGTGCGGGTCGGCCAGGAACTGCTCCGTGATCAGCATGAGCATCCGGGAGCCGTTCGAATCCCGGGCCCGCAGCATCTCCCGCACCTGACGGCAGACGGCGTCACACGGTCAGCGTCACACGTCACCGTCACGTCATCTCACGTCACTGTTACACGTCACAGCAGACGACACCCGGTCAGCGTCACCCGTCACGTCACCTCACGTCACGTCAGACGACACCCGGTCAGCGTCACCCGTCACGTCACCTCACGTCACGTCCCGGCACGGCCGTGACGCGGCACTGGTCGTCCTGTGACGTATTTCTACGGTCATTCCACCTCTCCGGCGACCGTGGGACAGGACGAGGAAAACCTCCCGGCGGCAGCAGCAAGAGGGGGAGTCGAGCCGAACCACCCTGATACCTGCACTGTCTGCACATGTAAGGTAGATCGGAACCGGTGTACGGCATGGCGGGTCTGTTTAACATTGCGTAACAATGTCACCTAATGCACGACAACATTGAATGAAAGGCCAGTGGCTAGCCAGAGGCAGCTCTTTCCCATGATGGTAAATGAGTCACTGTAAAGCTGAACAAGCAATACCGTTGGGGTTTGACCGCAGAAACGGACGTTACCTTGGCGAACATTGAGTTGAGCTGTTTGTTGGAGCTGCAGTAGCCGCCCTGGGAGAGGTAGGACTTGACCTGTTCCCGAACCTGCTCCTCGTCCAGGTGCCAGCTGTTCTCGGCGTCGGCGCTGGCGCCGGCAGTGGGGTCAGGCGCGCCTGCAATGCAGGGTCAGGTCAGGTCAGGTCACTGGCGCCGGCAGTGGGGAGGGGGGGGGGGCTTCAGTCGCGCCTGCAACGTAACGGTCAGGTCAGGTCAGGTCAGGTCAGATCACTGGCCCCGGCAGTGGGGTCAGGCGCGCCTGCAAGTACGGTCAGGTCAGGTCAGGTCAGGTAGTCAGGTCAGGTCAGGTCACTGCGCCGGCAGTGGGGGAGGGGGTCAGGCGCGCCTGCAGTAACGTCAGGCCGTCAGGTACTGGCGCCAGCGTGGGGGAGGAGGGTCAGGCGCAGCCTGCCAACGTACGGTCAGGTCAGGTCAGGTCACTGGGCCGGCAGTGGGTGTCAGGCGCGCCTGCAATGTACGGTCAGGTCAGGTCACTGCCCACTGGGCGCCGGCAGTGGGCGGTCAGGCGCGCCTGCCAACGTACGGTCAGGTCAGGTCACTGGCGCCGGCAGTGGGGGAGGGGGTCAGGCGCGCCTGCAACGTACGGTCAGGTCAGGTCACTGGCGCCAGCAGTGTTGGGGGAGGGGGCAGGCACGTCTGGAATGTAGAGTCAGCCCTTCAGTCATGTCAGCTGCTGAGGATAACTCATTTTTAGAGACGAACAAAGCAATGATGTGGCACGTTTGTTGGACATTGTGCTGTACATTACGTATGTTTGCTGTTAATGCATAGCAGAGACCCGGAGGCGAGTGACGAGAAGTTGTTGCCATAAACAATGCCAGGTCAGCACATGAGCCGCATCCCGCGTCCCTCCTGCCAGAGCCAGCTCCCACCACACCGATCTGTGACGTCATCCACGTGAGACGTCATGGCCGTATGACGTCACGGTCGTCCCGGCGGGCCGGCGGCTGAGCTGCGGGAGCTCTCTCGACAGCCGGCAGCAGGATCAGCAGGATCAGCGCAATGCGTGCAACCGCTCAGAGGGTTCGCCGACCAAGCCAACCAAGCCGCTTACGGGCGGTATCAGCTGACGAGCGGACCTCCGGACCGGACGGGCAGCGGGCCGGGCGGAGCGGCACGGGTGCTATTAGTTACCGCCCGATTCGGGCTAGTCCGAGCCCAGCTTGGGGGCCCACGGCCGATTGTGTAATACAGTGTGCGCGCACCGGGCGCTAGCCATATCAGCGTCAAACACGGGAAAACTCCGCTGACCTGGAATACGCCGCGCCGCACAGATTCAGCCGAAGCGTCATACATTGAAACACGCACGATTGGGCACACCGGGAAACTATATCACGTCTGCTATCGTAGTTGCAACCATAGAGATCTTATATACATATTATATAAGATCTCTATGGTCGCAACGTCCATTAACGTGAAACGCGTCATACCCAACCGTTGCAACGTTGGGCATGACGCGTTCGGTGACGGTCATGCATTTTTAAGCGTTTGCGCAAATGGCGGGAAACTCGCCGATAGCTTAGTGTTCACAGAAGTTTGCGACACAAGAAACCTATCAGCACGGTTCTTTTCACACGACGAATTCGTGTGACAGCAAAGCGTGTGGGCAGCCATTTTCTCCTCTGGTCAGCGTCTGAGGCTCCATCACTGGTGGAGTTCACCCACGGCGGCACTGCGGCGCGTCATTCCCTTCACCAGCGGCGGCGAAGAAGCAGGCCGACTCCGGTGACGAACCTCTACACGTCCTCGACCGTGCCGGTGGCCGGTGCATTCCTCCACCACGGTCCCTCCATGCCGGCCAACAGCTGCCCCCCCCCCCCTTTCAAGACGGCCCAGCTGCCGTCGCGCTGCCAGTCTGCCTGCTAATCCAGCGCTACCCTTCACAGCTCACGCTGCCTTTCCGCCGTCCCGCGGCAGAATCAGCGCCGGGGCAGGTCGACAATGGAGCGCGGTATTCGCGGCGGGAGCGGCGCTGAAAGCGGGGCCGGCGTCTGAACAAACTCCCTTCTCACAGCCGAGCGGCCATCGCTCAGAGGCGACACGGCCGGCTGTGGACCGACGTGCCACGCTCTGGGTGGAGAGGATTAGCGGCAAAGGTGGACCCGCGCAGGAATCACCTGCCGGTCTATAGCGCGCGCACATTTACTCAGACCGTGTGGTATGACCAGGGTGCGGGTAGAACTGCCCCCTTTCTAAACTCCCAACCCGCAGCAAACACCACAAACGGCTTGGTTGGAGGGCATCCAAATTTTCCAATACCTCTCCACATACCAGCGAACTAGAAAACATCAGCAGCAGCCAGGCTATATCTCCCGCCTGTGAGCACAGGTGGCGGCGGGCTGCGTCATGACGTCTGTGACGGCTCCTCCGGCGCGGGGTGTTGTTGATGGGCCGCTGGAGTTGGACAGACAGCCGGAACGCCACGTCTCCAGGCCGGCAGCCCGGCGGAGCGTCAGGGGTGCGATGCGGAGCGCAGGGCGGAGCGCGAGGCAGAGCGGGCACCACACGATGCAGAGATCCCCAGACGACCCGCACGGGGAGTGATAGACGCGCGAGGCAGAGCAGAAGGCTCTCTAACTCGGCGGCGCGACGGCAAGGCACAGGGGTGTGATGAGACGCGCGAGGCGGAGTCGCTGAGCACCACACGAGGCGGAGATCCCCAGCAGACGGCCCGGACTGCGGCGGGTTTGTGACTCACTGGCCGCGCCGAATATTGTTGTAGCGCCAGGCTGTGCCGCGGCTATAATAACGGGTTGAGTGAACCCGGCGGATCCGGCTGCGGCAGGGCAGCGCCTCCAACGACGAGCAGTGACGGCCCAGGGAGACGTGACGCGACGTGTGACGTCGTGATTGACGGTCGTGACGTGACGTATACCGTCGTGAGTGTCGTGCTATGACGTCACGTCACAGCGGCCCATGTTCGGCGACTGATGGTGCCGACGGAATGTCACACTCTCTCAACAGCACCGTCATTGATCACAGTGCACAGCTGCACAGCACAGACAGAAGGCGGCGCGGCCAGGTCGTGCAGACAGGACCGCAAACAGACCCGCTCGACAGCGACTTCTGCCGGTGTAGGGTGCACAGGTGAAAACCTGCTGTCAGCTCCAACTGCAGACCAAGGTCTGTATAAATACTAGGACTAGGTTCTCCGCTGGTAATGGAGCGGGGTGTCATAGTTGTTTCAGTTCTCACGACACGACAAAGTGCACTGCGTGCCACGTAAAGCTGGGCCTGTGCTTTAGACATACCGTGTTAAATTTATAACGGATATTGAATTGCAGACGTTTAAGAACTAGTAAGACAGTGGGAACCGTACACATGATATCTACAAAAGTAAAAAGACGAGTAAAAAATGAGCCGCGATACTGGTAAGTGATGCGGCATTCAAGCTACAAGGTCCCAATAATACTTATGTTGTGTGCATTTAACGGAACAGGTGTAAATAAAAATAGCAGAGATGACTGTGACAGGGGCTGTCCCGGTAATATAAAATGTTATATTTGTGTAGCTCTTGACAAAACCTGACGTTATCTACGGGAAACATACACCTAATGATGTGATTACATACCTTAACAAGCGCACTGGCGGATCCAAAACGGTGGTTGGGGGGATGGATGGTTTGGGAGGGGAAGGAAATCCCAAGAAGTCTCACACAATTCTGAAAACTCATCGGACTTCGCTTGCTTATGCATTGCTAGCTGATTTAAAACAAACTTCCCAAAGTAAAAGCTGCTTAGATTTTCTTCTACATCGGAGAATGTGTCAATTTTGCACCGATTTCATGTGTTTTTTTAGGGGCTATGGCCCTAAACTCCCCCTGGATCCGCAAGTGGACAAGCGGTGGTAAAAAACTCTGGCACATTCCATTCGATAAACACACTTTATGCATAGGCCATAGCTGAAGCCTAAACCCACGTCCTGTAAGCGTTCTCATGTCCCGCCGTTGAAGCCTGACCTGCACTGCCAGCAGCAAGATAGAAGCGTTAGGCGAGATCTGTCCTGTGTCGTCGTTCCCAAAGACGGTGACTTATGGTGAGAGTTTGTAGACAAGTTTGGAAATTGTACCTTGTGCTTCATAAATATAATACTTTGTCAGTGTCTTCTTGACGTAGGCCGAATAAATGTTTGAGTGCTTTGGTCCTCGGAATTTGTCCATAAACAAACACTTTTTGAACACCATTCCTCAATCCTCGTGGGATAAGTCCTACAAATGTCTACAGTTTCGACGACTTCCATCGCTTGCCTCGATCTGTTTCGCTTGCACAGATAGTGCTATAGTTCCCCGTCTCACCCTGAACGCGGTTGACCTCAGATATGACAGTGCTCGTGTGGAGCGGGCATTGCTCGTGTTCCACCTCTGCCCACCCTGCCTGTCGTGAGCGGATGGTAGCCAGACTCCCTCCCTCCCTCCCTCCCTCCCTCCCTCCCTCCCACTCATCCTGAACCCTGTCCATCTGCTGTATCCGGTTGATCTCTCACCCTGTATCCGGTTGATTTCAGATCGCTGCCTGAGGATCTCGTCGGCCAGACGCTGGGCGGTGGGCAGCACCTCCGTGTGGTGCTCCGCTATCAGGTACTGCACGAACTTCTGCAGCTGCTGACGGTCCATCTGAAACAGCGTCTCTGCGGCACACAGAGACGGACGAACCCGGTCACAGGTCAGACACGGGAGCAGAGGTCAGACGAACAGAGCGGAGGTCAGACGAGCAGAGCAGAGGTCAGACGAACAGAGCGGAGGTCAGACGAGCAGAGCAGAGGTCGAGAACAGAGCGGAGGTCAGAACGAGCAGAGCAGACGGTCCAGAGCAGAGCGGAGGTCAACGAGCGAGCGAGGTCAGATCGAGCAGACAGGAGGTCAGAGAAGCGAGCGGAGGTCAGCACGCGCACGGCGGAGGTCAGACGAACAGAGGCGGAGGTCAGACGAGCAGAGCAGAGTCAGACGAGGCAAGAGCGGAGGTCGACGAGCAGAGCAGAGGTCTATACGAGACAGAGCGGAGGTCAGACGACAGAGCGGAGGTCAGACCGAACAGAGCGGGAGGTCAACGAACAGAGCAGAGGTCAGACGAACAGAGCAGAGGTCAGACGAACAGAGCGGAGGTCAGACGAACAGAGGTCACAGGTGAGAAGGAGCAGAGGTCACAGGTGAGAAGGAGCAGAGGTTAGACGTCACATGAGAGACACGAACAGAAGTTCAAGGTCAGACGAGCCTAGGTCACGGCCCGTCACCGAGACAGGAGGGATGGGAAGAGCAGTGGCGGATCCGGTTGATGGTTGGGCAAAATTGGCAATTGACCCCCCACCCCCAAACCGTCCGAAATGGGCCAAAAATGACACATTTCATGATTTTCAAGTTTTCAGAATTGTGAGACTTTTTGAAATTTGTCCCCCTAACTCCCGTTCTGGATCCGCTGCAGGGGGAAGAGGGTGGGGGGTGGGGGGTGGGGGGGTGGAGGGTGTACGGATGGACGGTGTGAAGACAAGAATACAGGAACAGTCCCAGTTCAAAGATACCGACTAGCAAGTAGCAGCATAATACCTACAGTTCCATAGCTCATTTATAATGCTTCAACATAATGCTCAACAATTTTCAAGTCATGCAGTCGATTCCTTTTATTGCCGAAGTTGATGTTGCCCAGTGAAGGCCAACTAAAATAAAGCAGCGGGTCCCCGTTACATTGCAAAACGGTGCGGTGTCTTCCACGAAATTAAGCAACGATCAAAAGGAAAGGTATCGTAAGTGCAAGTAATCATGTTGTAATGGATGGAAAACACGTTACCAGCACATTGGTGACCAGTGTACCCAGTACAAACATTTGTGTACTGTAAATGTCTCCATATTAGGGTCGGTATTTACTCTCTGCTCGAAACATGTTGACACTGTCCAGTCGGCAACCATCACTTTCTCAATGTGGAGTCCAGACTGGAGCCCAGGGAATGCGGCAGGCACGCCGCACAAAACATTTGTACGTCCCGAGCGGATACGTTAGCAGATGGGCCGAGGGCCTAACGCTCTTGTTGAAGCAGCCTGCAAAGCTGAGCCTTAACGTCCAGCCGAGACAACCGCCGGTGACAATTACCTTCGCTCGCCGTGATTATCATAGTCTCTTTGACACTACCCTGGCTTAGTTAAATATTGACAATGGGAATTTTAGCTAACTAAAAGAAAACTATGTAATTCATTCGGTAGTAAACAATCTACAAAAGAACCGTCCAGTCCTCACATGTCCGAATTCCTCAACGTCCCGCAATGTTTCTCTGCAGGGCGTCGACTCCGGGGGGGGGGACCAGGATCGCTCTGGCATGAGTCCGGCCCCCAGATTGCAGGATTTTAACATTATCCAAATAAAGCTGCCCCCTCCCAAAAAATAATGGCCTCTCCTAAATCCCACGGCTTGCCGCCCCCCCCCCCACTCAAAATTTATGTGTCGACGCCACTGCTCACCCGTGCCCCGCTGTCTCCCACCGTGGACCTATGCAACTGAGTCACCGAAAACACCGTCCCTCCTCACACAACCCTCCTCCTC
Organism: Semibalanus balanoides; assembly: GCA_014673585.1. NCBI lineage: Eukaryota > Metazoa > Arthropoda > Thecostraca > Balanomorpha > Balanidae > Semibalanus > Semibalanus balanoides. The sequence continues at coordinate 220,028 of VOPJ01006922.1, read as the reverse complement.
CCAGTCCCCTCAGCGATCGACCGACCAAGAGAGACTGCGCAGATAAACTAATAAAGCTGCTATCGGGGTGCAGTGACTGCCGCAGCCGGGCGGCGGCAGACACTGCAGCGCCGGCAGTCATGCACCGCTCGGCCCGCCGGCTAGGGAGGGCCCTGATCACATTTTCCGGCCGGCGGGAGGCGGCAGCGGCGACGGCACGGATTCATTCGGCGCCGGGCCGTACGGAGTACGTCAGGCCGTGCCGGCCGAGCCGGGCGAATCGATCTCCCGGCTCGGCCGCGGCAGCGTGTGCCAGCGACGGGACGGGATGAGTCAGGAGTCAGGATGGAATGAAATGGGTTATGATGAGTCAGGAGTCAGGACGGAATGGGTTAGGATGAGTCAGGAGTCAGGACGGAGTGGAGTGAGTTAGGATGAGTTAGGAGTCAGGACGGAATGGAATGGGTTAGGATGAGTCAGGACTCTGGACGGAATGGGTTAGGATGAGTACGGACTCTGGATGGAATGGAATGAGTTAGGATGAGTCAGGACTCTGGACGGAGTGGAATGGGTTAAGATGAGTCAGAACCCAGGACGAAATGGAATGGACTGGTATGTAATGGAATGGGATGGAATGGGTATGATGAAATGTGATGGAATGTAATGGGATAGAATGAGATGGGATGGGAATGAACAATATTCCGAGCAATGGACACCGGAAAGAGGGCAGTCGTACAAGACACAAAACACAGGACACGGGACACAAGACACAAGACACAAGACACAAGACACAAGACACAAGACACAAGACACAAGACACGGGACACAACACCAGACACAGCAGACCTATGCCATCAAACTGAGGTGGTGTACCCTGGCCTGACCCAGCCCGTATGGTGCAGGTGGTGAGTTGCCCCACAATGAGGCGACAGTGTGGACAATGGACGTCTCTGCTCGCTGGACAGACGGGCGGGGGGCAGGGGGCCTGCCGGGCGGGGTACTGAGCTGTGCACCACAACACTGCCACCCTGTGTACTCTGTGCACCTTGTAGGTGAGGGGAGCCTGCCGGTCCCGGTCGACGGCAGCGATCCAGGCGGCCAATAACGGCAACATCAGCCCACGGAGCGTGCCGCGGAAAGCTTATGAAGGGACTGAATGATTCACGTTTGACGTATGGCATGAATGAGTTCATGCTGTAGGTACTGACCGCCTGTACTGACCGCCAACTATTGCAAAAACATTGGGCCTCGCATTCCTGGGATGGATACAGAGCTGGCTCGTTCCGGCAAAAAATACGGCGATTAGAGCCACCTAAGCCGTCGAACCACCACCCCAATGAGAATAACACACCTGCCACCCGTCTCACAGTGTGAGACCCGTCCTTTCTGCTCTCAGCACACACAGGGGGTGAAAGTAGGCCTGGGACGGTAAACAGACGAGGGCCAATGAGTCTGCCGTGGACCATCGTGTCAGCCGCTCAGCGTTACACAACAGGGCTGATAGCCCGGTGGATCGCCACCTGCCAGAGGTGTCGATTCACCAGGCTCGGGGGCATCTCACCCGATATGGGCACGCGCAGTTTGACCGTCTCGAGGGGGGGGTCTCACCTGATATGGACACGCGCAGTTTGACCGTCTCGGGGGCATCTCACCTGATATGGGCACGCGCAGTTTGACGGTCTCGGGGGGGGGGGATCTCACCTGATATGGGAACGCGCAGTTTGACCGTCTCGGGGGGGGGGGGCTCTCACCTGATATGGGCACGCGCAGTTTGACGGTCTCGGCGTTGCGAATTCGGTAGAGCGACAGCGCCACGACGTGTTTACACCAGAAGATGTCCCGGGTCTCGCACGTGCAGGTCACCGAGGTGATCTTACACCTGCGGAGGTGAACAGAGATTCGTGAGACACGGGTTCACGGGTACACAGACGTCCCGGCCATACACGGACTGATGGGTCATCACAAATTGGAGCTGAAACACAGTGGCAGTGAAGCACAGTTCAAATACACTGGGGATTGGGGATGTTACATATGTCAAAATCAAACTCAAATTTCTTTGTGATTTGACCTCGGTGGTTGTTTTAACTTATACTATACATAATTGCAATGCCTGGCACGGAAAATGACTATCTCAACTCAAATATAATGTAAAGGTGGCAGCAGTGTCCCTTTAACGAGTATGTGTCATGCCGGGTGCGGCAGCTCCAACTGAGCCCAGAAATAGTCGTCGCTTGGGAGAAACTGAACGGCGCAACTTTGCGCACTTGGTCGGCATTAGTTTCACGAACTTTGACACGCCAATTTTGAGCAGCAACTTTCTATTTCACATGGGAGATGGAACCGGACATTCGAAACGAACGAAGCCGAATAAATAACTCGCGTTTGGCTACTTTATATTCGACAAATTAAAACAAAAACGAAACATAACATATTGCAATACAATATTTGCATTGCATCACACTGACGTAGGTACAGGTACCACACCAACAATGGCAAACTTCGGCTATATAGTATGATCGGAAACGTGGGAGCAGTATGTAGTATGGACCCCGACCAATCAGCAGTGTTTAGATCGGCAGTGCGGCTGACAATATCAGACCATTTCTTCTACAGGCCTGTGGGCAGGGGCGCAGCCAGGATTTTGCGACGGGGGGGGGCAAAGGAGGATTTTGCAAAGTGGGTCCCCAGCAACTGGCTTGATGCCCCACCAAAAAAAAAAAAAAAAACGTGAAAAAAACGTGAATTTGCTTAATTTTTTGCACAATTTTTTTTCACTGCATGGATTTCGGCGCTTCTTTGTAAATTCACATTTTTATTTATTGAAGGACTTGTTTGGTATTTTTTCAATTGGTGCCACGCATTGTAAGACCAATTCAGAATACCATCTGAAAGGATTATTTTGCAAAAACTTTTATATTGTCAGCACGGTCAGCACGCGGCTCCGACCGTCTGACCGCTGTCAGTGCCCCGGGGGCACGGCTGGTTCTTATTTGAGACCACTCTCACTACATGTGATACCTACTGTTCAGCCCATAGGCATTGGCTAAGCCAAGGTTTTAAATCTGGGGGAGAACTCGATATAAGCCATACATAGTACATAGAGTAATTCGAATTATGATGAAAATCGCCACAATTCGTTGACTTTCTCAATAAATGATAATGGATGGGACCAAATAACTCATTCTTGGAGTAGGGGAGGAAGAGGTAGGTATATTCACCTGATTATGCTGGATTTGCGGAACCATACTATAACCAGAACCAGGCAAGTGACGAAAGACCATTTGTATTGCCAATTATCCGCGGTCAGTGATATATGGGCCCCTTCGCACATATATAATGCCCCATGAACGCAGGGCCTTCTACATATTTTAGCTTCCCTAACACGATTTTGACTTCTTATTCTGGATGTAGCCACTACAGGCTGAGCCACTACAAAGGCTAGTAAAAGCCTCTTAATTTGGGCCAAGGGCTTCCCTCAGAACCGACAGAGAGCCCCTCAAAAGTCGATGAAGGGCCACTTCCAGGCCGTTACTGGGGGCCTAAGGGCCCCTTCGGACAAACAGAGGGTCTCATCAGGCCAGGCTGACAAAAGCCACCAGAGGCCCCTGAGGGCTTGAGGTCGAGAGAGGGCCCTCCTGCTTTGCCGACTGAGGGTACTCAGGCGAAAGAGTCGGCTTTCAGGCCGACATTCCTCCCCCTCAAGGCCGGTCAGAGGGCCTCTTTACGAACGCCTCATTTGCCGATGAGGCCCCTCAGGCCGCCAAGGACACCTTAAACTGATTGAGGGCCCATCAGGGCAGAGGACCCTCGGGCTACTATACAGCCCCACCATGCAGACATAAGGCCCTCTATGGCCTACATAGACCCTCTCGGCCCCGACTGAGGTCCCTCAGACCAGACAGAGGGCCTTGTCGGGTCGATCAAAAAGGGCCCCCTCAAGCTTGGCCGACAGACCCCCTTAGGCCACCAAGAGGGCCCACCCCGGCGAACAGAAGGGCCTCTTCAGGCTGACAAAAGGGCCCCGTTTGGGTAGAAATGGGCCTTCAAGCTGGTTTCGAGGAACCTCAGGCCACCAGAGAGGCTCCTCAAATTTCAAACACATAGGGCTCAGACCTAACAGAGGGCCCTCATGTCGACAGAAGGGCCCCCTCAGACCGATAGATCAGCCCTCAAACGGACAGAGGCTACCTCAGGCCAAATCACAGGGCCTTCTCATGCCGCCGAGAGCCCTCTCATTGCTTATAGAGGGCCTAGACCGACAGAGGGCCCCCTCAAACCAACAGAGGTCTATTTAAGACCCATCAGATTGAAAGAGGGCCCCTCAAACCGACGAGGGCCCTCATGAACCGACGAGAGAGCCCCTTAGACCGACAGAGGCCCCTCATGCCGTCCATAAGGGCCGACTGAGAGCCTTTAGACCGGCAGAGGGCCCTCATGCCAACCGGGGGCGCCCCAGGTCAACCGTGGGCCCCCCTCAGGCCATCGAGGTCCTTCAACCGGAAGAGTGCCCCTCATCCGCCGAGGGGCCCCTCAGGTCGACTGAGGGCCCCTCAAAGCCGACTGATGGCCCCTTCAAAGTCCGGCAGGGTCCCCTCAGGTGCGCGACAGAAGGGCCCAAGAGGTCCCCCGAGTCCACGGATGGGCCCCCTTTCTAGACCCGGATGGGCCCCCTTTAGATCTGAGATTGGGCCTCTGAGCGCGACGGGGGGGGGGGCAATTTCTGCCCCAAATGCCCCCCCCCTGGCTGCGCCCCTGCTGTGGGCACGGCCCCTCGTCACAGACAGCTTGCCAGAATGAACAGTGGCCCCACCTTACGCCCATTCCACCCGACAGAAAGGTCACCACGCTCAGAATAGCGACCTCTCTGACACAAGTGGGGTTAACGTCCTTGACGTCACACACACGAGAGAGGACGGCCGCTGGGAAACGAGCCCTCAGCTAGAATGTGACGTTATATTTTATCACAATCAACGTTAGTTCAGAATGTATACTATGGCTGTTTCTCATCCATGTGTATGCGACAAACTGTAACATCCCTAAACTGGTTTTACCTATTCTCCAAGACAAAAATGAAGTTATCCCCAGAATCCATGAAATCCGGATGAAGGCATATTTTTAGGTTTGAGCTCGAATATGACAGGTTTCTCAAACTTTAATCAAAAACGAACAAACTCTTAACTCAGGAGTCGGGAACAAATAGCTTGAATGACTGCCTAATGGCACGCAGTGGCGCTGACAGACCTTCAGCAAAAGAGGGACGGCATCCTCACGGCCCCCTCAGTAAAGGGCCCAGAAAAAAATGTTGCAAAAAATATACCGGGATTTAGGCCACTTTATTTTGCAGGGCCACCAAAAAGTCGCAAACAGGGACCTCGCCGATGTTTTTAGTGTGAAAGTCGGCCCAATGGGGGGGGGGGGGCAAGTGCCCCTCTGCCCCCTGGCTGCGCCCCTGATGGCACGGGACAGAGCATCGGCGGACAGCTAGCTGCCAGTCCTCCAGAGACGGGCCGCGGCGGGCCACTGCCAGCCCACCAGACGGGCGGCTGGCCGCGGTCTGCGGCAGGCTGGCACCGCCGGGCGTCAGTGGGATTTCCACTTCTGATTTCCACACACCAGCCGTCCCTGGCGTCACATGCAGTATGTATACGGAGAGCGCGTACACAGAATGTTAAGGTCGCGTAGTCCCGGCTCTGTCCTCGTCTCCTGTACCCTTGATACGTCAGCATCACCACAGAGAAGACAACTCCGAGCAAGTCAGAAAATAAAGCAGGAGGAAATAAAAGAAAGAAAGAGCACGAGGATAGAAGGGAAAGGGAGGGCAGGAGTAAGAAAAATAAATAAAGAAGATGATAAAATACAAAGAGGGGTCGATAAGCAGAGGCGCCGACGAAGTACTGACCTGTCGAAGCTGACGGAGACCTTGTATTTTTTCTCCGGTTCTATGCTGTAGCCCGGAGGCAGTGGCATGGTGGGTTTCGAGGAGTGCACCAGACCGCTCAGGTGGAACCCTGTAACACGCAGACAGAAGCGACAGTCAGTAGCCGCAGGGCAGGGGGGTACTCAAAGCAGGGTGCAGTACAAATTACAATACCATAATGATAATGCTCCACACTGATCATAATTGGAACTAGTGCGCTTACAACGAGCTTGGGCAGTGGAGCCGTGAAGTTCAAATTAAAAACACTGAATTTATGTAGTATTTTGCCAACTGACATTTCAGACGTCCCGTTGTTCCTTGCTAAATTATAAATCTTCGAAAATCAGGGCAATTGTCGTACTTTCTAATGGAGGGCTGAGGCTGGCAGTCATCTGAGTGTAATGATCATTCGGCCAGGGAGTCAAGAGTGTCTACTTAAATTAGCAATGCACCAGCCCAAAAGAACTTATTGGTTCGCAGTTGGCACGCTTTGACCTAAGACGTCGAAATAGCGTGAGACCCGGGAATGCCACTGACACCTTTCTGCGGATAGCTTAAACATCGACACAATTTGTTTGTTTCGAAGGACAAATACTTGTGTGTGTATGTTTTATATAGAAGTATATTTTATTGTAATACAATTTATATATGTACTATTCCGGTGTCATTAAAAATTCACACTCATGCTAAAAATTCACACCGGCCTTCAGTTGGGTCACCCGACGCTGTTGACCCAATTCAATGCGGCAGAGATCCAGCCCAAACCTTGAATGGACCATTATATACAAATTAGGCAAAAAGGGAAACTCGCGTGACTAATAATAGCCCCTTCATTTGTGCAGCAAATCCGCTTCGCGAGACCTTTGTTTATCTACATCGTGGGACTTTAAAAAAGATGTAAATTTTAGACCGCTGAGCGCCACGGCACAAAACACGGCGGTCGTGGTCATACCTCACCCGTAAAACGAGCCAACTGCTGACAGCCACCAACAAAGACCGCAAACTATTTTACTCCGGGCCATAAACTTCACATGTTTTAAAGGTGCTCGGGTAGGGTAGAAAATGAGAGAGGCGGCGAGGTGAGAATATTTCTTCGGACTCCGGTCTCCGTCCTACTTTGGTCCCACTGTAAACAGACTAGCAGACCGGCGGAAGCGAACCCCCGGCTGCCTGCCCCGACTCGGCCGCCGTCTGCGACCGACTCAATATAGTACGTCTCGGCGGAGCTAAGGCTGTTATTCGCCCGCACGACGGCCGCGAATCGCCTCTAAGCACATCCGCCAGTTGTACGAGACGGCAGCGAGAGTGGGGTTTGTTTTGATTGACCAGGTTGGTGCGGGGGAGGGGAGGGCGGAACACAGCTGATGGTAACGGCCGCGGTCAAGGTCGTTGGTGTAATGACACGTGCTCGCCAGCTTCGCCCCCGGCAACAGCGCGCAATTGCCCCGCTGACCACCGGAAGAACCCAGCGTCCGGCTGCGGACCAACCACTCGGATCATTGTACCGATTCAATTCCGTTTGGGCGTCGACAATATAGTTGGGATACAAATCATGTCATGGATAATGACGTCAGAAGGTTCATATATAAAAGCAAATTTATTCTTACGAAACCTACTCAGCGGACCACACCAGCACTTACCCTCCCATCTAACCACAGCATACTGTTTCTGCTATAAATAGGAAAAGACCGTATATATTTTACGAAAATGGAGATGTGTCACGTGGACGAGCTACGAATAATTAAAACAAATATAAGGTACCAACGGGTCCCACCAAAGTGGCCAGTTGCGTCTCATCCCAGCGCGAACATAACTCTGCGGCCATTGGCCGCCGAGGTATCTCACGACTAACTAACGTTTTGTCCGGTCAAAGGCCGGAGCGATTAGCCGTGTTCGGGCAGTTCGATCACCATACGCCGGCGCTATATCGGGCCGGCGCTGGCAGACAAAGCAGGCTTCTCATCTGATAACCCGCAGCCCCCATGGCCCATAGGCCATAATCCTGCGGCGCGCGGCTCGCGAGCTGGCTGTAATCGGCCATCGCCCCGGCCCCTGAGCCTCCTTCCCGCGGCCGCAGACGTCAGCCAGCAGCAGTGCGCCACCGAGCCGCGCTGCCAGTTCCTCCCCAGGATGACGTCAGGCGCCAGCACCCATTTCAGTCTGCACGAGCCATTCGTGGCCCCTCGGCCATTTGGGCGTGGTGCGCTGACTACTGGCCGCCTTGAGCACCGAAACTTTTGACAAAGCATGAAGTATCTATTTTGGAATTCACGTGCATATGCATACCCACGCTCGGAAACATAAACCGGTAATTTATATCTTTAGTCCTTGGACACGCGGCAATTAAGAAACTTTCGACGAAGAAAGTTATGAAAACTATACGAACGCGTCTATCCGTTCGGATGTTTGTGAAATTCAGAGACCTTGTATTCCGGGCGGCGGATAACCTTCGGCGGCCCTGGGCATGCCGGCCGCGCGCGGCTGACCTTCCGGCCTGTCGTGTTTGTTGCCGGCTGGTGGGCCCCGGCGGTCGGCAGGCGGCGCTGCAGCACGCGAAGCCCCACCACAGCCGGCACGGCGGCCGGGAGCAACGACTGCCGAGGCCGCTTTTTACGTCCGGCGCGGCCGCGGGAGGCACGCCGCCGGCTTCTCAGCCGAGGGGCGGCAGCCGGGGGAGCGGGCCGGCCTCAGCAGGGCACAGAGCTTCACAGGCCACAGCCGCTTCAGAACTCCAGCTTTCAGACAACAGGACACGCCAATGGGCAATGAATCAATTCAGACAAAAGGTATAGCTAAGTATGGCGAGGTACGGTACGGCTTGCGCGGCGAGTTCCCAGCAGCTATCGCCTATCGGCCATGCCAGGGATGGTTGAGTCAGAGATATATACCTCTTCAGACCAGTTCATAGAAGCTGTGGACTGAAGAGGCATATAATATCTCTGACTCAACCATCGTTGACGTTGCCGATAACTGCTGGGAACTCGCCGCCCACGTCAAGGTACCGAGTCATCGGTCAAGTATTGACTCACAAGTCATACTCAGGTGGAGCGCGGGCAAACCCAGCACGAATCATAGCTAGGTGAGAGACGTGTGGGGTCCGGGGCCTCAGCCAGCGGCGACACTGAACCCTGATACACAGCAGACTATCGGCAGACGGCTTGGGGCGGCTCGGCACGGCCTGATCGGATACAGTGATCAGAGTCCTGACTCACCCCGGCGCCGTCCGGTGAGCCAATCACAGCAGCGTCATCGCCAAGTGACTCGGCCAGGCAGCCGCAGACGGAGGGATCGTCTCGGAGCAGCGGAGGAGTACAGAGACGAGGTGGCTGTCGAGGTGGAGTGGACTGTCACGGTGTGGAGTGGAGTGGACAGGTGGAGTGGACTAGCTGTCACGGACTGACTGCAGTGTGTCACGTGAAGGCTGGACAGTGGCCATGGTTGGAGGCTTAGGCGAAGGAACAGGGCATGTCCCCTCACTTTTTTGTGCTAAAACATTTATTTTTTCTTGATGAGAAAAGTTGTGATGGAAAAACGTTCGCCAAGACGAGAAGAGCCCAAATCTGCAAATAAATCGTTCATAGGGAGTTTTGGTTTCTCTCAAGACGAGATCAAAGTTTCACTGCCCCCCCCCCACACACACACACACTGTCCGTGATGTTCATACGTCCCTGGTTGGAGGCAGTCGCCGCCGGATCCCGGTCTCATCCGCCGCCGGGCCGGCTGTGGCCGCCGCGCAGACCAGCCCGGGGCGCGTCGGTTCCATTACCGCCAACAAAAACAGGCCGAGTAATGAGCAATGGTAATTGTGGGGGCGGCCGCGGGTCAGCGGCAAGCCATTGACCCGGTCGACCCGCGGTAGAGCGGCCTGCGTAGCGGCCGACCCGGAGTAGAATGACCTGGGCAGTGATCGACCCTGAGTAGAACGGCCTGGATAACACCTACCCAGTTGGGCTCCAGGAGGCGCCGGGCTACGGCGGAGCGGGCCCACTCAGCCCAGCCACCGGCAACCTGTCCCCATCCGGCCCCGCCCCACCGCGCCACCGGCTGACGACGCATGAATCCGCGCCCGCCGGCGCGTCCCTAACCGCCGCCGCGCCGTCCGGCTCTGGCTTCGGGCGCGGCCGGAGTCGAGCCGCGACGGCCGGCCTGCGAATCGCGCCAGCTGGCTGTCAGCTGTTCATGAGAATTTTCGGCGCCTCGTGGGAATTTAATGCAAGGCGTGGGAATCACCGGTCGGGTCGGCATCGAGCAGGATCGCTGTCCGCGCTACCGGTGGATGTGGCCGTGTCGCCGGCCGCCGCCCGTTTTCAGCCAACAAAGCCGGGAATGCGACCTCGCATGCCGAATATCGCCGCTGAGAACGGTGCTGAACGCAGCCGAAGAGTCGGGCGTCGGCGGGCCGGCGGAGCGTCCGACGCTGTATGGAGAGCGGTACCACCTGCCGGGACACAGCTGTTTTTGAACGCAACGGCCAAACGCCGGCCTTCAGCCTCAACTGTCCGGCTTCGTATGCCATTTGTGAGGATTTCAGAGGAATGACAGGAAATTTTCTGAAAATGAAACCACACCTGCTCCCAATATATCGCCGCCCGCCACTTTGCACATTCCTTCCAGCTGGAGATTCCGTTATATCATTAAACTGCATTGAGCTATGATAATATAGTCATTATAAAACACAAATCCCAAACGACACTATGTAGAAGCAAGGTTAGGAAACTGGCTCTTGGTCACACTTAAATTACAGTAATTCAGATTATACCAGAACGCTCATGTCATGTCTTCTTCTCTGTAATGTTCCCGCTAACATATCTTCAGATGCCGAAACGTTTACCAGGACCGTGTCATGTGTTGGCTGTTGCCAGGCGCCCGGGTCCCGGACTCGCCTCACGAGCCTTGCCGTACTCAACCCCTCCCCGTCCCCAATAAATACCAGGCCCTCCGCTCCGCCGGGGACGGTGATACTGCCACAGCTTCAGGGATCACAGCCAGAGTCGCCGGAATTGCAACGGCCACGTCAGCCAGGCTTCTGGAAGCGCCGCCTCTTTTCGAGAGTAAAGCGGGTTAACGACCACACTCATAAATATATATGAAAAATGTGGCACACGGAAGGAACGCGAATTTTTATCCAATCGTAACAAACGCGTCACAACTCACAGCAATGTACAAAATACAAATTATCATAACATATAGCCAGGAGCATTTAGATACGACATACTCCAGCTCATCCCGATTACCATAAATGTATCTGATTGTCTATAGCATGTCTAACACCAGTCATGCTGCATCCAACGTGACGTGCATTAGTGATATTCCTTAGAAGTTAAACGTATTACAAAATAGCTAATGCTGTCGTGACAAGCTTAGACTTAGGCTTGTCACCATCTTTCACAAAGACACCATAGTTCCTCTTACAGGAAGTTTAAACTCCTATATAAATCTTCAGCTTATGTGAGGGTCAACGACAGGTTAAGAAGTCAATGTATAGGGGCTCTGGATGAAGGAACGCATGATGTTCATACCTATATGAACGTAATGCAATTTAATCCCTAACTACAAAAAAGACCTGCTTCTCATCTTTCCGTCATGTACTGCTCATGGAAATAAATTTACGATAATAACGATGCGCCAAAACGGCAACCAGTCAGCGTCATGGATGACTTATATATGAAGTCGTCGAGACACTAAATCGGCGCAAAACGGTAAACAATGCGAAATGAAATGAAGACGACTCGTTTTCATACTGGTCACCGGCGTCAAAGTGGTCGGAAGCATCACCGCCAGCGGCGTGCATGCCGGGAAATTGCGAAGCCTCCCCAGTAGACTTGCTCATTTCGGGCACGCAATCAGAGGAACGTCTATTTTTAGTATGTAGGCTGAGAACGAACCAGGCTCCACGCATGGCCCGGCCCTCGGGCCTGCTCTGAGTTACCAAGGCCGATCCCGGTCCCGATTGGTTTCGGTTCCGGTCCACGTTGGTCCCGGCTCTGTCCCGGTTTGGTCCAATTCCGTTATGGTCCTCACCTCGGTCTAGTCCCGGTCCCGCTGCGGCGGTTCGGACGGCCCCTGCCCGATCAATAGGGTAACGCCTGTGGTTCCGTGGTTCCGTGCGTGGTGCCAGCTGGGCCGGCCAGACTGTGCGTGTGAAGAGCCGGGCCTCGGGGCAGTCTGAGCCGAACACTGGCACCGGCACAAAGAACACTGGAGTTATGAGACTGGGGTCACTTCACATTAATGACAACTGAATTCGCTCCTTCGTTTGCTGGCATTGTTCGTAGTCCAAAACTCAGACTAAGGACCGATGACTCCGGTCGGGACGGCTGACCGTCCATTAACAGGTCCTGTGTCACGAATCAGGACCTCTGTGACACAAAGCACGACCCAGCAGTCAGTATCTTCATAACTCAGCGACTTCGGTCAGGGTCAAATCTCTTACCAGACGTCTAGTCTGAGGCGGTGCCACGAACTGGCATCGTTAGACCACTGCTGCGGGGTTCTCTGGCGCCAGCGACACAGCGGTCATCCAGACTTCTCCGCATACATTGACCGCTCTAACCTGCCGTTCTCCCGACCCGACCTCTCTGCCCCGCCGAGCCAGCCGCCTCACCTCGCCGACCTCTCATTTCACGTTCTGCCCGGCAGACCTCTGGTCCCCGTGACCTCCTCGCTGGTCCCCGTGAACTGCAGGTGGTCCCCGTGAACTTCTATTCAGAAGACAGTCACGACAATTGGTGAGCTGGCTCATCACTAGCACAGCCCGAGCGGCGAAGCTTGTGTCAGGGCCGGTCTCAGGGTCTATGAGGTCTGTGAGGCCTGTGCCACGCCCAAGGACGCAGTAACCGAGGGCGGGCCGGGGGGGGGGCAATCCCACGACATTTTCCGATTTTAACATTACGCCTATGGGCGTTGCATGGAAATAATCAACTTCAGAATGCCACCCCCACGCACACTTTTGGAAAGTTGCGGCTCCCTTGTCACGCCTATGTCTGGGCCTGACTATTGTCTTGCTCAGGGCTGCCACGGGGCCGTCTCAGGGCTGCCACAGGGCCGTCTCAGGGCTGTGTGGGGCCTTGTCTCAGGGCCTGTCTCAGAGCCTGTCTCAGACCCTGTCTCAGACACTGTCTCAGCTGGTATGTCTCAGACCTCGGTGTAAGGAGGCCTCTGCTGGCGATCCGGGTCGCGCGGCTGCGATGCCGCCAGACTCCGAGTCCACTCCTCACCGACAGCGCCGGTGCGGCGCGGCGCCCCCTGCCCCAGACGCGCCGGCGTGCACAATGTTGCGAGTTCTCCGTGCCTGCGCCCTGCTCTCCTCTCCCAGCGCTCTCCTCCGTCCTTATCTACTAAGTCAGTGTCACGTGTCTCTCTCTCACTACTCGTCGACGTGCGGAGACAACGCAAATAGCTTACATGGAACGGAGAGTGCGGAGCGAAAACAAATAGTTAATCACGAATAACTAAAAAAGAAAGTATCACACAAGAACAGAATCAAGCCAGAGGATTAGACAACGTGAAAAAACGAAAATAAATAGGAAAAAGTTTTATCAACTCAAACGATAATAAAATAAAGAAGAAAAGAAAAAAACAGCGAAAGCCGCGTCGATAAGCGCGTCGTCCTGCGATGACCATCACGAGCCGCATCGGATACCGACCGGGCCCGTCTATGGTCAGCGTACGCCGGCCGAGCGACGTCACGCTGAGGGCCAGGAATCAGGCTGACGCCCCGAGCGTCCTCACGGGTGCCGAGAGCGGAGTGCACGGGTTACCGGCACAGCGCCAAGCCGAGGGACGAGGCCGAGCTGGACAAACCGCCAGCCCAGAAGCCACGTGCGGTGTCTGTTCTGTTGTCAAGTGTGTGTGTGAGTGGCGGCGCGGCGCCGTGGGGGTGGGGCCCCGGACGGGAGCGGATCTGCCAGACGTGCAGCGCTCGCCTGGCCCTCTGCACCCTCACGAGCCCGAGTCCTCGATAAAAGACGAGAGAGGGAATCGCTGAGCAGCCATGCAATGACCTCACCGATTGGCGTTAATGCTAGAGCAGCTAATGTCAGCTGCGGAGGGGGGGCCTTACAGAGCAACATTTTCAAACGTTGATATGGAACACATACTGCGGGTTAAGCTAGTGTACCGTTGCTAGTCGCTGTAGGGTGTGAGGCAGTGTAAACCGGCAGCAGTGCGTAGTAGCGACCGTGAGGAAAACGCATATCGATTCAAAAGCAACATATATAGGTAATAAAGGTATCACATATCACAGTCCCAATTAACAAATCAAAAAGACAGACGCGAAAATGACCTAGCCTTACGACGATAAACGCATTTTTTCTTCAATTTTATAGAATTAAAATTATGATAAAAAAATCGTTAATCTGCACTGTGTAACCTGTGCCATGCAAATACGACGTAGGTACCAAGCTAACAATTCGACTCGAAAGTCGAACCGAGTTGTCAGTTACCAGGCGAATGCTCCGATCACTCCGACGCAGCAATGTCATGCTAAGTACATGAATGCTGTACAGGAATGACAAAGTGGAAATAGCAGAGTCATACTTAAGGTAAGGCACATGCCCTTGAGATGCACACAAATGCAGCGTCCGTAGCGTCGCCGCCAGACCTTCAGCCTGAAAGTGACCTCAGCGCGTGACATTTGGTCAGGGGGAGTCCCGCAGCAGCAGAACATGGCGCGGAAGGTCGCGCAGGTGGTGGTTTGATGTTCAACTCTCCCCGAGCAACGGCGAGGGACGAGATGAACACTTTGATGAGCTTCACAGTGAGTTTGCTATAGCCTCAGGTGAAGTGCAGGATAGTGGAACTTTCCCATAGTCTGGTGACAGGTGAGAAGTAAGATCAATCTACAATTAAATATATCTATCTCATCCACGTAATAAATAATGGAGGCGTTAAAGGGTGTGTTGAATATGACCATGTTGTCCCTCTTTAATTCCATCCACGCCACAGACATCACAAATGCAAAAGAAAAACGTGCGTGAACAAATACATAATTACATTCTGTAGTTATGAGTCATGACGTATTCAATGAGTTATTTCGGTTTTGCAATTCCAAAATAATATATTGTTTATACCTTCAGTGAGGTCACCAGGTATTTTAGGTTGAGGGTTGAGGGGGTAACAATATTTATACCAGGGGCGGGGCACGTCAGTGATAACATTAAATTTTGCCCCTAAGCCATATGTTGTTGATAGGGGGAGGGGTAGGGTCGGGTCGTCAGATTATTATATCTAGTGTAAATTTGTTTTGCTCAGGGGAAGACATGGACCCCCGTGCCCCCTGGCTATGTCCCTATTACAGACATACGTCCATGTCTCAAAACGGATTCAGTGAAGAAGCTTGATTCCAGATCTACTGAGATCTTAGTATCAGTTTATAAATATACAGGATTCACCGTTATCGAAACCACCGATACTAAACGATTTTGAAAGGATTCGTTGGAATTCCACAGGTAAAAATAGGTGTGTCCAGGGGCAAGCGTCTGGACGCGGCCACTGATCAGTCTACCCCCATTTTTTCCCGACCTCAAAATCTCCTCGGATCTGTATCGATCTCAGGGAGTCCCCAATCGGAGGTTGGGGGAGGGGGCAAGTTACCCCGCTTGCCCCCTGTGGCGACGCCACTGTATACCTCACAAATGATCATGATTCATGAACGTAATACAATAGTAGGCTTCCTCCATACCTACTTAACCCAGGTTAAGCCCTTATTTATTCCGTATTCAGGAATTATTCAAGTCTGATTCATTCCACGCTCAAATGTGTTTCAACCCTGACTCATCCCTTTTCATCTATGATTCAGCACCAAGCCAGTCGTGAGTGACTCCATGCATAATAACTTCATTAATAAGTCATCGATTTCTCCATAAAAGCAAAGCATGTCTATGAGACTGACAAAAGTGAGGTCCTGATGCAGCAATGATAGCGCCGTAGACCCTGCTGTTCATCCACGACTCATCCAGCTCACTGCTCACATAGCGACTCATCCAGCTCACTGCTCACATAGCGACTCATCCGATCTCCCTTCGTCTCACATGGCGACTCAATGCGCGAGCTCACGTGGCTCACATATCGACTCATCACCACTCGGCCGCTCACACTCAGAACGACTTCATACCATCTCACCTGCTACCAGTAGCGCGCTCTTCCAGACTCACTGCTCACCACCACACGCGACGTCATCCTCAGCTCACTGCTCACACACGGACTCATCCAGCTCCTGCACATAGCGAACTCAGTGCCAGGCGTCAGCTGCTCCAATAGCGAAATCCTCCCATCCAGCTATCACAGATACATGCGACTCACCTCCACGCTCCACTGCGACTGGCGCACTCACCACTCACTGCCTCACCACTCACACATCACACTGCCTCAACCCATAGCGGGCACACTCCAGCTCCACTGCTTCACAAGTAGCGACTCATCCAGCTCACGTGCTCACATCAGCGAGCTCATCCGCTCACTGGCTCACATAGGAATCATCCAAGACTCACCTGCCTGACAAATAGAGACTCAATCCACTCACTGGCTCACATAGTGCGTCAGCTGCATTCTATCTCACTTGCTCACATAGCACTCATGCCGACGGGCTGAGGCTCATATAGCGACTTCATCCATCCGCGTGCGGGCTGCGAGCGGTGCGTGAGCGAGTGAGCGACTCAGTGCGCGAGCGTGCGAGCGCGTGACATAGCCGACCCCGATCCGAAACTACACCTTCTGGCACATAGCGACAAACAGCTCGCAGCTCATGCTCACAATAGCGACTTCATTCTCAGCCTCAACTTGCTCACATAGCAGACTTTCATCCAGCTCACTGCTCCATAGCGACTCATCCAGCTCAACTTCTTGCTCACAGTTGCGACTCATCCAGCTCCACTGCTCTACTATAGCGACTCATCCAGCTCACTCTCACATAGCGACTCATTCTTTCAGCTACATCTGCTCACCATAGCGCTATCATCCAGCTCACTGCTCACATAGCGACTCATCCAGCTCACTGCTCACATAGCGACTCATCCAGCTTACTGCTCACACAGCCACTCATCCAGCTCACTGCTCACATAGCGGCTGTCCGCCATGTTTGAGTCCCCTCTCGTCATGACTCCGCGCTACGTCACAATGTGACGTCACACGGCCCACCCCAGTGACGTCACACACCCACCTAACAATGCCAGCCGGCTCCCACCGTGCTCCCTATAGAAGGCACGGTGGGAGCCGGAGGCGTATACGCCTCCGGCCACGATCCCGCCATAATGCCGGCATGCTCCCATCATTACTCCTTCTCTCCCCTGGAGCGGCACATACCGGGCCGGCCAGCGGACCCCGGGCACGGCTCCACCAGCGAAGAGAAAGGCGCACGGCCGAAGAGAGCGAGAGAGCGAAGGCGAGAGAGGCGGAAAAAACCGGGAGCAGCAGGAGGCACCACCTACCACACGGCGAGTAAACACACGCCGCGATGAGGAGACCCATACCGAGGCACGGCCAGCGGACCGGGTAACCCCAGCTCCAACTCCCACACCATCACACCGTCAGACCAACGAGCATACCGGGCCAGCCAGCGGACCCGGGCACGGCTGGCCATCATCAGCTCGAGCATACCGGGCCGGCCACGCCAGAACATCACTCGACAAACATTCACACCCGTCTTAGACCAGCAGCATACGACTTCACACCCACATGTCACACACACAGACACACCAGCCGGAGCGCCAGCTACCTAAACCAAAATCCCCACGCACCGGGCGAGACCATCCAGACCCAAACGCGTTAACATATCACCTATCAAACACTTAACCCGTCAGACAAACGACATTACCCGTGCTCTGACGC
Organism: Semibalanus balanoides; assembly: GCA_014673585.1. Taxonomy (NCBI): domain Eukaryota; kingdom Metazoa; phylum Arthropoda; class Thecostraca; order Balanomorpha; family Balanidae; genus Semibalanus; species Semibalanus balanoides. Next base: position 202,306 of record VOPJ01006922.1, on the reverse strand, counting down.
GGACCCGGGCGACGGCACTCCCACCATCACACCTCGCAGAACATACGGCCGGCCCAGCGGACCCCGGCGACGAATCTTAACCACTCCACAGACCATCACACCGTCAGACCAGCGAGCATACCGGGCCGGCCAGCGGACCCCGGGCACGGCTCCACCTCCACACCATCAGACCAGCGAGCATACCGGGCCAGCCAGCGGACCCCGGGTTCGGGTACAGCTCCACCTCCACACCCACACAGCCGAGAGATCGGCGGCACGCCGCCTCCAGACCATCAGACCGTCAGACGGCAGACAGTTCACCAACCAGTCTAGTCCAGTCGGGGTGTCGGGGTGCCGCGGCGGCGGGGCATACCGGCCGTCGTGTCCGATCGTTAGGTCTGATTTTATCGCGCCTCACCGCGGGTAATTAGAGGTGAGCGCCGCAGCGCTTTGTTTCCCTCGGTCGGCGCGGTCCGCGGACGGCGGACGGCGGACGGCCCGACCGGTCGACCCACCACCGCTGCCGCCGCCGCCGCCACCAGACGGCAGACCTGATAATGAGGTGGACACCGGCCTACAGGCGGCACAACCGAGTGATGGCGGCGAAGTTGGCGGCATGATGGAGCTGGTGGTCACATCGTCACGGTCACTCACGACCGCAGCGGCGTAGAACAGGCCCTGACATGCGGTGTAACAAACGCCGAGCTAAAAAAATAGATAACTTTTCACAGCGAGCCTGGCGAAAAGGCTGGCTGTGCGTCGGACATGCCAGTGCGGCTCGAGTGGTTAGATGGCCGGACAAAAGTCCGGCGGGACAATAATCCTGCCAACAGGTAGGTTTGCCGGCGCCTAACGGGCCGCCGCGGCCGCCACATGCGATCCACGTCGGGCCGGATCGGGACGTCCAGATTACGGGCCGTGCTCTGTACCCGGTCCGTCGGCTGACGTGAATACACAGACGGAAACTCACTGCATGGCAACCCAAAACGACAATTTGTGCCGAGAAAAATTGCACTCATAAGGTAGGTGTTGGTTGATTAACAGTGCTCAGACCTGACGTTCACAGAAACCTGTATAAATTAAGAGACTTTTGTTTGCTTTTTCAGTTTCGTAGTCGTGCAGCAGGTTTCGGTGAGTTTTTCATCTCGGCAACACGTGCGGCAGTGGACCGGGGGGCCGCCCTCGGCACCTGGCGGTGGCAGGCGGAGACGGCTCCGCCACGGTTACCAGCCGGGCGTTCTTCACAGCACAGCGGTACATCGAGGGGAGGTACATCGAGCGGTACATCGAGGGGAGGCCCGCCCGGCTGCAGCCGACCATAAGGCGTTCATAAGATAATTACACCAAGTGAAAGAGATGAATCAAAATAGATTCGCTTTTCATTGCCGCGTTCAGGGCTAGTCTATGCACATTGCACATTGTTAGAGACAGGATACAGGGTGGTCGGAAGTCGTAATAAGCGGTTGCAAATTACCAGTGACGGGAATGGTTCCGGCAAACAGGGCGCAGGGTGTCCGTGCTTATAAGTCGTTTTTTAATGGGGTCGATTCAGAGACAAGCTCAAATTGAGGCTGGGTTTGGAAGCCGTTACCATAGGTGTGTGTATGTTTCGTCACAGTTTGCTGAGATGCAATATAATTCAACCGAGAAACAAGTCTGAGACTTGCTACTTTTATGATAATATGCTGAAATGGACTAATGGGATACTGATGTAATTTCTTGCCGACAAGTTGCAGACCAGGGCACGATGCAGGAACGGCGAAATGTACACATAAGGCAACCGACAGAAACTGGGACAGAACATAAAATACATTCAGGCGGACAAGATAGCCAGTGTCAAAAGTTCCCAAGCTATCTTTACCGACATAGTGTCAATTTTTTATCGGCAGATCACATCACTCGACCTGTCCCTGGAGGACGTTCAAGGAAAAACGGGAGACACTGATTCTTAGCAGCGGTTATAACTCATAACGATAGGACATAATGACGAGGCTGGTTTTAAGAACGAACGTTATTAACGGATATATTACTGGAAACATTATTTATTAGGACTCGGAACTTCAGGCTTTTAAGGAATATTAGGAAATTAGGATATTATTAGGACTGGGAAACGCGATCGGCGAAGCTCAGCTGCGTTGGACAGCTGGATTCCCAGAAAAGCTGCAGCGGCGGTATCCGCCGTCCTGTCTTCCCACATCCTAACACCGCCTACATCCTAGTCTTCCCACATCCTAACACCGCCGCCCACGCGGTCCAGCGTGGCGGCGCGGCTACGGCATACAAGACGCTCGCTCCCGATAAAAACCCGGCTACACTCGGTCCGATCCGAGGCGCGGCGCGGCGCGGCGCACACCGCGACAGACACCGTCACCGTCTGCAGCTCGGCGTGTCGGCCGAGATTTTTACACACGCCGAGCCGCCGCCGCCGCCGCCGCCGCCGCCGCCGCTGCCGCTGCCGCTGCTGCTGCAGGGTGTGGGTGCTGGTCTGCAGTCGCCGGGAACGCGGCCCCGGTCCGCCCGGCCGGACCGGCGGCTCGGCTGCCGGCCGGCGGTGCAGCGCATTCCTCGGACGCCGCGCACGGCTGGCCGGCAGTGCCTCACGACCCGCCGCTGCCCACATCACACGGCCGCCGTCCCCCGCCGTGACCCGCAGACAAAGCCACCCACCAGCCGCCGACACATGTCTCACCTTGACCGTCCGTCCGTCCGTCCGTCCAGCCGGTCCGCCAGCCCACCCCAGACCACTCCTTATTTACGATAGTCGGCAAAATGGAAAGTACACCCATGGCATTGGCCACTGCAATTACCGAGTGATAAATTCCGGCACACCAGTCTGGTGCCGGCAAAAACGGCGCGTGATCAGCGGCGGTGGCGGCGCGCCGCGCGCCGGCCGGTACCATTCTCTGAGCAGACCACCTCCACCGGCCGGTATCTCGACCCTGACAAACAGCGGCTATAACAAAACGTCTGGCCGCCGGCCGGAGCCGCTCGCCGCCGCGCTTTGTCCTCTCAGCTGACAAATGTTTTGAACAAAAGAGTCTTAGCATAACAAAGCACGGCGAGGCGCGCCGTGGGTGCCGCACGGAGAGGAGCGGCGCGCCAAGACTGCCGCCGACGCTGGCGGCGGTCGCAGGCGCGGCTGGGGCCAATGGCGGCGGCCGGAGCGGCGCGCGGCGTTCGTCCCAGCTGGCTGGTTCGAGGCAGCGAATGGATTCCTGCAGAGTTGGTGGGTAGCAACAGCGCTCTTGTAGAAGACAGCTGGGACAGTTTTCGCAGCAGGTAATAGAGCTCTCGTAGAGACGTCTGGGAAAGTCTTCGGTGCAGCTCTCAAGTGATTTAGACGCCACCGGCTGATGGAATGACAAGACCTCAGAACAAAGCGGGACCGGGCGACCTTGCCACCACCTCCTTCAGTCAACTGGCTCAGCGTCTCGTCGGCGCTAGCCTGCTTGGTCGTCAGCGCCGCAGGGTTCGGTTCTGACCCGGCAGCGTCTCGGTCGCTCACCACCTCTCGTTCCCCCTGTTCACAGCCGCTGGTCCCCACACACGACTCGGCCGGTCGTGGGCCAGGGCCAGGCAGTCGTGCGCGGCGCGCCGGTGGGTCGTGAAGCACACCGGCACGCCCGTGGCCGTATGGAGCGGCACGACGGGGACGGCGGGACGGCCTGTTCACTGGCGGGACGGCCTGTTCACGGGCGGCACGGCCTGTTCACGGGCGGCCTGGCCTCACTATCCGGGGCAGCAGAGGAGTACCGGAGCTGGTAGCGATGTGCCAGCTCAGCCGACATAAGCTCTGTCAAAGCTCTCCGCTCTGAGCTCTCATTAGGCGACACACAGCGCTCCGTCCAGCCCAGCACCTGTTATCCCCTACCTCATCCCCTGGACAGCTGACGGCGGAAATCAGTGCTGCAGGACGACCAGGGGGTGTCAGGGGGGGGGCTCGGCGGTACCGGTCGGCGACCGACCGCTGGCTGCACCGCCACACTGCCGCGCCATATCATTACCGAGTAGTACTGCATCGATAGCGGGCTGGAAGGCGCCGTGCCGGCCGGGCTGGCCCGGGCAGCTGCAGGCCGGAATCGGCGCTCAGATAGCCGTGCTGTACCGGCTGAGGTTAGAGGCTGCCGTGCCAGTGGAGGAACAACTCATAGGTGAAAGATTCACTGCTTAGTAATGGGTATCACTCGTTCATGGTTACGCGTGAATCAAAACACCTCCAGGGCAACACTATGGAAATGAAGAGTCGCGCCCATACCGCTGCAGCGGTCTGTTGCCTCTGCGAAGTCTGACCAGTGAGCACACATTCAGTACGTGTCCACTGTCCAGTCCTCGGGACATGCGCATGGGCTGTGCGAGCGGCCCACTTCCCAGCATGAGTCCGATTTCTGTGCGAGAGACGTGATCACGGCGTGCGAGCAGTTCTGGGATACGCGATCACGGCGTGTGAGCACGAGCAGTTCTGGGAGAGAGCGCAACGGTTGCAGTCGGCCATCGCCGCCAGTCCACTGGCCGACACCGACGTGCGACCTATCACCGCGGTCAGAGCTGAGGAGTCCCCACACTGCTGTCAGCAGTGCGGGGGCTCCTCAGCCTCAGTCTGGCCTGCTGACTCAGCAGGCCAGACGCCGCCGCAGTTTGCGCTGTCGCTGGCCAGCGGAGCAGTGAGAGCGGTGGGCGGAGCGGAGAGCAGCGGGCCCGTCCCGGCCGCGGAGAGACGGCAGCAGACGCCAGCCGGAGTCGCTCAGAGCGGCTCCAGCTGGCGGTATACAATGACGTGCGGCATTCCAGCGCCGCGGCGGCGGCGGCGGCGGCGCGGCGGCGTGCCCGGGCGTGCTGGCGGCGGTGCTGGGAGGCGGCGCAGCTGGCCCGGCCTCCTGACGCAGAGGGAGCACCGACCGCCGACCACCGCCGCCGCCGCCGCAGCCGCCGCCGACACCGCCGCCGACCACCACCGCTGCCGCCACCGCCGGCCAGCCCTGCGGCACCGGCACCGCCCAAGGCTGCAGCCGCCGCCGAGACCAGGGCCGGAGAGCCTAGGGCGGAGGTCCACCCTGCCCTGCCGGTGGCCTTTTTGCCAGTGCTGCCGCCGCGTCGCCGCTGTCGGCAGTGCTGCCAACTCGGACGGCGCGGGTAAACACCGCCTTCTGGGGCGAAAAAACTGGCTCGTCCCGGCCGGGGGCTTCGAGCGGGGTCTGCCGCCAGCCGGGCCGTTTGTCGCAGATTCTCACGCGGTGGCGCAGACACGGCTGTGGCGTGCGTTGCGCCACTGCTGCCGCGCCGCTGCTGCCGCTTTTTGCCCCTGGGTGACATCCAATCTTAATCATTTATTTATGGGTCGGGCGGCTTTTCTTTGGGCGGTGGCACCTGCCCGGGGCGCCATCTGGCACCACGAGCCAGCTGGCCCGTTGGCTGGCTGGCCCGAGATAAGGCGGCGCCCAAAGCTGATGGCAAAAACCTGCTACAGCGTTTAGAACTGGCGACGTTGAACACATACATGTGAAACGTGTGGTTGTCGTTTTCACAGGGTGAATTCAAACATTTCGATAAAACGCAGCAGCGTTTTGGCACAGCCGCCGTCAGCAGCGATGACAAAAACCTGCTACAACGGTTCGAATGTGCAATTTTTGAACAAAGCCTGCGAAATGTCAGGCTGCTGTTCCCATAGATAATTCAAAGCTTCCTGGAAGGCTTTTTAGGACGAGCACTGCCCTCAGCGGCGTTCGCCTGGTGGCAGCGGACGGCCGCCTCGTCAGAGGCGTCCGAGGCGGAGCGGGCAGGTCCGAGGCGGAGCGGGCAGGACCGGGGCTGTGTGGCCTGTCAGCTGCAGCAGAGCCGCGCTCCTCCCACGGTCGGCAGTTCGCCGGACGAGAACGGCCGGCCCGTCAGAGACACTGCCGGTCGTCAGAGACACGCTGACGGCCGGCTGACGGTGCAGAGGAACCTGTCAGGAATGTCAGCCCAGCCGCCTGCAGCGCCAGTGTTATCGGCTTAGCGCGGCTGTTCGCAGCAGATACCCGACGCAGCGGGCTCTTCGATGTGCGTGCGATGCACCGGGCCCTCAGGTAGGTATGCGTGCTGTACACCGGGCCCTTAGATGTGCAGCGTGCGTGCGGGCGGGCGGTACGCGTGGGTATACCACGAGCACGCTAACGAGGGTGTGCAGGAGGCGGGGGCGTCTACTTCAGCGAACTGAGCGAACATCCACTATACAGCGAACCTCTTATCCCCATCGCTGCTGACAGAGCTGATATCCGCTGAAGCGCTGTCGCAGCGCATCACTGCACCACCCCAGCTTCTGTCGGCTGACCATGGCCAGCTCAGTACCGACACATCTCTGATCAGCCTCTCTACAACATCGTCCTACATAGAAACATTCTGTACAATTTTATACCATGGAATACAAGGAATCAAACGCTGTAGCAGCTTTCCCTTACCTTTTCCCTTACTTTACTTTTGTCCAACAATCTCTGAAGCTATCGCAACCAAAAAGCGCCGATTCAAATCCTCCCAAAAAGCGCCGATTTAAACCTTGTCTGAAGTGCAGGGACTCATGGTTCGATAGCCTGGCCTTCGATCTGGCTCAGCCCGGGCGTTGGTGCCCGTCCGTCGGCTGTATACCTAATGGCGTGGTGCGCGGCTGGTGCGCGGCTGGCGTGACATGCCGGCGAGCCGACAGGAGCGTCCTCCGGCGCTCCCCGCGGCCCTGCCCAGGGCAGCACGTCCCTGCAACTCGGCGCGGCTCGGCGCGGCCCGGAGCGGCGCGGCACAATAGCCCGGCCTGCCCCCGGCGCAATCGGCCGGCACACACACGCGGTGCGGCCTAACGAGCTCAAGTAATTCGTTAAATCAATACTGCCTCGTCCAGAGGGAGTGGGCCGGCGGCCAGACGCTGCTGCAGGCCAGCCAGATGGGTCCGCCGAGCCAGCCAGCCAGAGTCATTCGGGACGGCGGCGGCGGGGACGGGCGGTGCGCACCAGACACCGCCACCACCGGTTCACAGGGAAAGCAGGGAGCTGGGGGAGCTAGCTGAGGAGCTGAGGAGCTGAGGAGCTGGAGAGCTGGAGAGCTGATGAGCTGATGAGCTGATGAGCTGATGAGCTGATGAGCTGATGAGCTGATGAGCTGATGAGCTGGGGTGCTGAGGAGCTGAGGAGCTGAGGAGCTGGGGAGCTAGCTGAGGAGCTGAGGAGCTGAGGAGCTGGAGAGCTGGAGAGCTGGAGAGCTGGAGAGCTGGAGAGCTGATGAGCTGAGGAGCTGAGGAGCTGAGGAGCTGGAGAGCTGGAGAGCTGATGAGCTTATGAGCTGATGAGCTGATGAGCTGATGAGCTGATGAGCTGAGGAGCTGGGGTGCTGAGGAGCTGAGGAGCTGAGGAGCTGAGGAGCTGAGGTGCTGAGGTGCTGAGGTGCTGAGGTGCTGAGGAGCTGAGGTGCTGGGGTGCTGGGGTGCTGAGGAGCTGAGGAGCTGAGGTGCTGAGGTGCTGAGGTGCTGAGGTGCTGAGGTGCTGAGGTGCTGAGGTACTGAGGTGCTGAGGAGCTGAGGAGCTGGGGTGCTGAGGAGCTGAGGTGCTGAGTGAGCTGAGGAGCTGAGGAGCTGGGGTGCTGAGGAGCTGAGGAGCTGAGGAGCTGGGGAGCTGGGTATGGTAGGCGGGAAGCTTAGGAACTGGGGAGATGTTAAGATTTCAGCTGAAAAATTCCAAAACATGCGTAACAGACTACCAAAAAAAAATATGGAGCCGTATATTATCCATTAAAAATATAGCTACACCGCTCAATGCGAACTGAAAGGTAGGGTCACTCAGTAAGTCACTGAGTTTCAAAGTCACTGAGTTTAAAAATGCTAGGCGCTAACTTTCAAATGCTCAGCTCTCGAGAAACAACTTAGGTGGTTGGGTGATATGGCTCCGGAAAAGGGGGCAAATTCCAGAAAGATGACAGATGTTAGAAAATCGAGCTGCCTGATATCAGTTGCGCCTGCTATACCATCTGGCTAGCTAGCGTCATCCATGCGTGTCATACAAACTGTGCCCCAGGGAGGCTATAGGTTCGACGACCGCTATGATAATCCGAACAGATTCAGGAGGCGCACACAGCAAAAATAATAAATCGTCCAGATGGATTAACACACGACGGACCATTGGTTCCGAGGCATCCCGATAAAGACTAATAATTGGTATTTATGGCGGCTGTTACCAGCAGGGCGGAGGGCATTGCCACCGTCACGCCTGTTCGGTGGCGTGATAGTGATTGGAGGGTTCTCAACTCCGGTCCACCCTTAGTTTAATTCAGACGGCAGCTTGTCAACCAGGCTGGTCACAGGCCAAATAATAAAAGAGCCGAACGCACGAAATGCAAGGTGAAAAGTTGTGCAGGCTTTAATATTACACACGATATATACAGGCGCCAGCTCATAACCCACAATGTCAGGAATAGCATAAAACCGGCCAACCGCGCAGTAACTGCAGCTCGGGATCCACCCAGCACACGTGCCTGGCCTCGAAAGCGTCCACCGCCGCCGCCGCCGGCCTGGTACCGCCAGCTCGGACATACCGCATACTGCCGGTCATGGCCGCTATTGGAGCCGCGCCGCGACGCAGATTTGCATGGAGATTTGCCGACCGAGCGACCGAGCGTGCGAGCGGCGGTGGCAGAGCGGCCGGCCGGCGGACGGGGGCTGCTCCCGCCGCGCCGCACACACTGTCCTCAGCAGCGGTCCGCTGTCGCCGCGGGTCCAGCTCGGGCGGTCCGCCGCCGCCGCGGGTCCGACTCGTCCGGCTCGGGGCCGGCGGACCGTGCGCCGGATGTAACGTGCCGGCGGTGGGCAGGTGGTGGCGTCTCCGGACGGCCCTTGCCGCCTCTGGCCGTCAGACGGCGTCGGCCGCCGCGCCCGGGGCGGGCTGCAGGCGAGGCACCTACAGACGGTCGTCTGTCGGCCGGGGCGTGCCCCGCCACGATCTACGGCCCGCGCGGACAAACACAGCACAGTGGCTCGGGACTGGACGGGCTGAGTATCGCGCCTGTTCGGAGGCTGGACGGTGTTCTGTTCTTGGACGGCGGAAACGGACGAGGTATGCCGCGCATGAGACGGGCGACAGCTCAGATAACAGAGCTACTGAGCCCAGCCTGTCTCTCTGCACAGCAGCGCGGGGAGCCGGGAGCCGGTAGAGAGACGCGAACAGGAGACGGGAGACTGGAACAGGAGACGGGAGCGTTGAGACAGAGGGTGAACAGACGGGGACGTGAGAGAAGAGCGTCCCTCGCCGGTCGGATTGACGGCGAAGGACACATAACCACCAGAGCAGAGGGGAGCACCCAGAACACTGCAGAGCACCCCGGGTCCACCACGCGGTTACCGGGGCGATGGCGCCGGGAAGCCGGACATGTTCTCCGCTGCCGGTACCAGTTCCGGCGGGGAGCGGTCGGGCGTGTCCCGTCCGGCGACAGGCGGCTCGTCTGTCTCTCAGCAGCTGTGGCCGGTTCAACCGACGGGACGGCGCGGCGCCGCTCCGCTCCGCTCTCTCCCGAGGAGCGAATTCAGGGCCGAACCAGTGCCCCATTCAGCCGGCCGCGCCGCCGGACCGGGGCAGGTGGTGTCTGGACGACGGACCCGCCCGTCTGCACCGGCCGCGCCGTCCACACGGCAACCGGCGGCGATCAGTTTCGCGCCGCGCAGCTCAAACAATGGGTACAGGTTCCAGGGCGGCAGGTGAGCCGAACACTGCCCCTAGCTCCCACAGGCGCCGCTTAGAGTGTAACGCCGGCAGCGGCCAGTGCACCACATACCTCTGTACCAAAGGGCTCTGAAAACCCGGCCGCCGCCGCCCGGTGAACAGAGATCGGAGCGATAGGACGGAGTGCCTCCGGCCGGAGAGGGGACCGCGCGGCAGGGGAGTCACAGCGTCTCGTCCCGGTCCCGCCGCGGGGACGGGGTGCCCCAGTGGAGCAGGTATGTCGTCAGCGGCGGCCCCGTGCTCCCCTCTACGGCTCCGTGGGCTCCTGGCCGGGCTGCCTGGAACGTGTTTACCGGCCGGAGAAGGGGTGGGCAGGAGGAGCTGCCTATCGCGCCATCTCTCGCCGCCCGTGGCGGGTCTCTGTTTACCAGCTCGGCAGCTATTTCTGCGGCACGGTGAGGAGGAGCGGAGCGGCGGGGGCGGGGGTTCAATGGGCGGCTTGGCCCACACCTGGCCACCTGGGGTGGCCGAGGAGCGGCGGTAGCTCATGGACAGACGGGACGGACGCGGCGGGAGGCAGCCGGCTCCGGAGCGGGCAAGGACAGCGCGGCGGGCAAGGACAGTCTGGATGAAGGCCGGTGAGGGAGAGTGAGACAGGGCAGCTGGCATGGGAGAAAGGAGTCGGGGCGCCCGGAGGTGAAAAGGGGAGCGATGGCGATGTGCTCCTGAGGATTGCAGAGAGCTATGCAGATACAAAAAATGAAGGGGCAGGAGGGTAGTCATAACACCCCGAAGCAGAGTGCAAGGAACGACAAAAAGTCACGTCTAGCATCTTAGAGCGATGCTAGCATCTAAGAGCGATGCTAGCATCTTAGAGCGATGCTAGCATCTTAGAGCGATGTTAGCATCTAAGAGCGATGTTCACTTATGACGATTGACGAGCACGGCTGACAATGTAGAGCCCAAGTCACCGTTTTGCAATTACCCATTGGATGTCAACCTTCTTCATTGGATAAAAGACACTTTTTAAGTTACAACAAAGACATTCGGGGTAATGCACTCTCTATAACATAACCGCTACCACAATAACTTTGAATATCGCAGCACGAGCATCTGACTGCGTCACAACCTTCATTACCCGCTCACGGTCATGAAACATGATGTTATAGAGCCTTGCATGAAACTGTCAACAGGGACCAAGAGCCATACGTCTATCCAAAAACACAAAGCGAATAAAATATAACTGTGTCGGTCAAATTAATTAGCACGCGAAAACCCGTCCCTATTTAATCAAACAAATGCAAATTATAAGGTAAATGGTGCAATGTCTCGCAGCACGGCATGCCTAACTCCCACGTGGGTCTTTCTACACGTGCCCGGTGCAGTTTTAGCAGTTTAGCATCGATCGGTACGCAAGCCTGCATAGGAGACGCGCATCGCGCAGTTCTCGGCCGACGGACTTCCTTTAACGTCCGCTCATATCGTGCAACTATGTGCATGTGTCCATGATAGCGTCTAATACAGCGAACCCGTGAATATCGAGCTACCCCTGCAGCGCCATGTAAGCAGAACGCTAACTGCTAAGTCGATATCAAAATGGGACTACCAGAAACTTCAGCGGACATTCCATTGGAATGGCCGGACCAGCGCGGCGGCTGGTGAGTTGCCACGGTCAAATATAGCACTGCGTTCTGCAGAGTCCTGGTGTGCCTGACTGGTGCACATTCAGCGCCGCCGCTCGGACGTATCAGCACATGCCACAGAACACGACCGTCATTCATTGCTATCACTGTGACCTCTGCCCCGGCACCGGTTCGCCGCCCGCCGTCCCGGCCGGACGGAGTCCAACCGGCGCCGGGCGGGGGCGGGGGCGGGGGCGGCGGCGGCGGCGGCGGCGGAGCGGGGCTGGCAGACTGGAGACAGGACACGGACCAGCCGTCTCTGCCGCTCAGCCGGTGGCCGAGTGCCGCCAGCTCCAGCGGCGGACCAGGTCCGCAGGGGTACGGGGTACCGGTACGGTCCGGAGGGAGGCGTGAGGAGTGCAGGGATGCCGTACCGCGTATCGACCGGCCGCCGCCGCCGCCACCGCCCGGCCTGCCCTGCCTGGCGGCCTGCCGCCCGGCGCTGCCCGGCCGAATCAATGCCACAAAACGCCCGGCCGCCCGCCGCCGCCGCCGCCGCCGCCGCCACCACCACCGCCGCCGCCGCCGCCGCCGCCGCCAGCCCGCCGCCGCCGGCATCCCAGAAAAACGGCCGCCGGGCGACACTCGACCGGGTCCTGAAGCCTCACAGGTGGTGGGTGGGGAGGGGCGGGAGGAGGCTGGGCTGGGGCCGGACGGACAGACACGGACAGACACGGACAGACGGACAGTGGCAGCTGGAGACAGGAGTAACATTTGATCAGCAGAGACAGTAAGGAGAACGAACCGTCATTTCAAAATAAAATAAGACAATTCTACTTCAGAAGCCTACACCGCCAGTGCTCTCGAGTGATCCTTAGCTCCGGCGCGGCGGCTGAGTCCGTCACTGAGCCGATTATACGAGAATGTTGTGCAAAATTCTGACGATCAGCTCAAAAATAATTTATTTTATCTTACAACACGTCACGCGCTTTTGTAATCCCGCATGAAACATAATATTCCCCAGCAATAAGCGATGCCGAACTAGTTAAGGAAGATACAAAGCTAAAAAGATTAAAAAATAGGTTAGCTCGTCATGCATGCTTCTGATAGGAATACAAAACGTGAATATGCACGGAAAACAAGAGCACACTCGCACGCAAGCACACCGAGCGCAACAAAATAAGCACAGTTTGATCTGCCCTAAATAACAGAGCCCCGGACAGCCCACAATGGTCCAGCTGTAGCCGCACGTGTTGCTGGTACCTCCAGCTCAGCAGATGCGCGCCTGGCGTCAAGTTAGGGGGGCCGGGGGACATGTCAGCGTCGCCGCGTGGTGCACTGACGCTGAGTCGGCCAGCTGGGTCAGCACGGCGCTGAGCGCTGTGCTGAGTCGTCCGGCCCCGACTCAGCAGTCAGAAGGTACCGGTTGGACCAGCTGCGTCCGAGCTGGCTGCCATCACCTCAGCTGGCAGGGCGGCGATGACGTCACCACACACAGACACGGGCTGTCGTGTCATTGCAGGCGGGTACAGGTAGTTCTGTCAGTACTGCAGACGGGTACAGGCGCCACACCGCCGGCGACGGACAGGCGGGAGGCGATTACAGCGCACAACAGCGCCAGACTGCAGCATTTTAGGGAGGCTTCTGCGGGAGACGATACGAGCGCAGAGTCAGCGCCAGACTGCAGCAAATAAGCCGAGGCGCTGAGGCAGACACCGATCAGACTGGCCCATCTTGACAGACGATTCTATCCAACACTGCTCCAAGAAGTCACCTTCAAGAAATCAACACTTCTCTTAAGAAAGAATCCCTATATCGAACAATAGAGAGAAGCATCGCTAATGTTGGTGGCCAGATCACCCACCACAACATGAAGAGCCATCACCCACCACAACATGAAGAGCCATCACCCACCACAACATGAAGAGCCAAAGATGCCCACAATGCTGGCAGGCCATGATACCGGTCAGACATGCCCACTGTGCTGCGGCCCTCTGATCGATGGTCAGACGAAGAGGGGGAAGGGAGGGGGGCTGACAGCCAGTACCACACGCCGCGGTCACCCAGGAACTGAATGCCAGTCACGGAATGTGGCGGCATGCGGCGCAGAGAGCCAAGTGTGTCGGTATGTGGCGCAGAGAGCGGACAGCTGGCCGGCTGCTGCATGCCGGCAGGCTGGCCGGCACAGCAGGGTGACAGACGACATTGTCGGGACATGACCGGCGCTCCTGGGTCCCTGGTCCCGTCAGAACATCCCACTTGACCACGCCTGCACTGCTGATTCGCCGGGCCCACCCTCCATGTCCGACTCAGAACCATCGCTCGCCTGTCCTGAGAAGCCGCCGCCGGCTGGTCGGACCTCAGCCAGCCGCGGCCACCTCGTACAAAGCACACGTCTCGATACCGTCAGCCGCTGCCACGGCCACCTCGTTTCCTGTACTGAGTACAAACCCCATGTCCCGGGGCGGCCGGGCAGCAGCGTCAGGAGGCGCCAGTCAGCTGCCGCAGCGTCAGGCGGCGCCAGCTAGTCCTGGACGCCAGTCAGCCACCGCCGGCCAGCTGAGAACAGGGGCCGTGTCCGGCTCCCGGGAACCCGGCGCGGCATTTCCGGCGCACACGCGGCAGCCGGGGACGCGGCGGCGCACCGCCTCTCCGCGTGTGAGGGAGGCCGGACCCGGCCCGCCGCTCTGCGTGCCCGGCCCAGACAGACCCGCCTCTCCGTCGGCACCTCAGACGCCGGGCGGTGGTTAGTGGTCAGTTCTGCCGTGATCTAGTGGTCAGTTCTGCTGTGTTGCAGTCGTCAGTTCTGTTCTGCTGAGGTGCTGGGTTTATCCGGTGCGGCGGCTGAGTGTGGCGTCCCGCAGGCACACACATCCTTGGAACTGGCCGGCCACCTCACCCCCCCCCCCACCGCCTCAGCCACCGTAGCTAGGCTGCCGAGGCGCCGCAAATGCACAGAACGTGAGAACGTGAGCTGGCTGTTTGTCCTGGTTCAAGTGAACTTCTTTAAGCCATCAGACAACCGCCAGACAGGAGACAAACAGCGTCAGACACTGTCAGACAGAAGACAGACAGACGTCAGACACTGCCAGACAGGAGACAGACAGCGTCACAGACACTTGCCCAGGACATGAAACAGACTATGCGTAGATACATGCCAGACCAGGATGACTAGGTCCATTGTCAGACAGGAGAGCAATACGATGGTAATCAGCACCCTGTCAGGAGAGGATACAGGACTCTCAGCGCCAGAACACTGCCACACGATCGCACGTCAGAAGGGCATGATAGACAAGAGAAATCAGGTTTGGACTCGCGCACCCTCTGGCCACCTTGATTATGGTCGCGCGCCTGTCGCCTGTCCCGGCGTCGAATCTGGATTGGCCGTTCCGCTGGCTCTTGTATATGTTTTGAATTTCTCGGCACAGTACCGCGTAGCCTCGCGTCCAAGTTGGGGCACACGCGGTTAGCCGGCCGAGATACCACCAACGTCAACTAGTAAGTGAGTAAGCCGACGGTACCGGACGGAGCAAATGGCCGTAGCCGGTACCCAAAATGACGCTGGCGCGCGGCTGACAGAGAATGGGCCGTCAGATAATGCTCGTACAGGACCGCTTTGGTGCTCTCACATTTCCTCCGTTTAGCCACACTAGCAATAGTAGTCTTAATTATCAGTCAACTAACGTCGCCGTCGTGTGTTGTGGAGAAGGGGCCGGACCAGCCCAATGCAGGCGGCTATCCCGCGACGGAATTGAGATGAAACCAATGCCCAAGTTACCAATATCGTTAAGCTTGCCCTGTGTGCCATTATTACTGGCCGATGGTCCTTTGGGATTTGCAATCCATGACAGGCGTGACATGCAATCACTTTGCAGGCTCACAACAGACTGCATCTCAGCTGACCTGTGGTCACGTGACTGCAGCTGACCCGTGATCACGTGACCGGCGGTGACCCGTCGCCTACTGGCCAATTAGTGCGGCGACCGGAGCCCATTAGGGCGCGGCGGATGTGGGTGCCGCGGGCGGCTCTGACCGCCGCCGCCGCCGGGACGTTCGGCCGCCTCCGCCACCGACAGACAGCCGCTTTGTGCCGCCACTGCCGCCGCCGCCGCCACTGCCGCCGCCGCTGCTGGAGGCGTCTCAGCCAGTCCTTGACGCGCGCACGGCGGCCGCCCAGCTGAGCAGCCCGGGCGGCGAGATGGCGGCGGCCGGCGGAGCTGGGCAGCCGCAGCCTGCCCGGCCGCCCCCGCCAGCTGCCGAGGATGTGCGGACGACTGTAAAATGTCTACTGCTGATGAGTCCTACGCTGCGGTTTCGGGGCAGAGTGCGATGCTTATGGGAAGAAGATATGCAAGAGAAAAGAAGCTATATATAATCTTCAAAAAAGATTAACAATGTGAAATAATGGGACAAGTTTTCCAGCCCGAGTTTTGGAAGATGTCAAGCTTTGGACTGGATTGTTACACCGTACAGCGGGCTGTGCAAGCAGGCAGCGTCACAGCCGCCACACATTGCTGACAACAGTTCGGAGTGCAGCGTCCATATCTGTCTCGAAGACGCAAGAGTTACTCTCCGCTTGGAATGTAGGAGCGCGAGGCACACGACAGTCAGTTTTTTGCTTATCGGCGGAATACCGAGGGTCTGCGGAGTTCCAGGAAGGACGCCCTCCTCGCACAGACACATCTGACGGCGCTCCGTGCCGTTCGGCTCGTGGTTTCTGTCAGAGTTCTGCGGCACTCGGCGGCGTGTGGTCTTCTGCAGTGCTCTGCTCGGGCGCAGCATACACAGACGACGTCATTACGGCCGTAAATTCAGTGCCGACGTCATACACTCATCTGACGTCAAATGCAATAACTCTCGGGACCTCGAGAAGCGAACTGTGCAACAGACCGGCATCGATGACTTCCGCGGACTTCGAGAACGAACTCTTGTACGGCGCATCCAGACCGAATGTTGAGGTGATAAGCGGAGTGCCGGAACATCAATGTCGCAAAAGAAGTGTTTCACAACCGCCTGGTGGTCGGCACGCGAATAGGGTTTAATAATAAACGTTCTTTATTTTTTTGTTTCACTTCAAAGCCGGAACCCGCTCCTACGTACGTTAGCGTTGGCAGCGCGCACGCGACGGATTTAACGGTTCATTGAAAATACGGGTTTTGCCGACACGGTAGCTTAGAAAGCAGCTTGGGACTGGCATACTGGCAGTCTGGCAGACCGAATAAAAATAATCACATAAGTCATGTCTAGTTTAGGGTTCTGTATACACATATATCCTGAGTTAAGTACGCAAGGGAAGCGAGCACAAGCTTGACGAGACGCACACGGCGTTACAGTCAGAAATAGGAGTTGGCACATGGGAGACTGAACTAGAAACGCTTGGTATGATCCGATGCGTTACGTTACATTACGTTTAACGTTAAACCTTCGACAGCGCTAAGTTGAACACTTCGGCAATACGATAAGCTATCACTATCTACAGCGGTGAATTTCACTTTCCCTGGCGCCAGGCAGATATGTTAGCGGAACGACAGCATGCGGGGAAGTCTGCGAACTTGTAAGGCGTATTTCCCATAAATTATCATATTTGATGGTTTATTTTCTTAGTTATCAGCAGCGCATCACTCATTGTGTTGAGCTTAATTTAAGAGGCTTCACTAATCCAACAATGAGCCATTTACCGCCTGTTGTATATAAATATTTCTGACCCTATGATTTAGTTTGACATTTGAATAAGCCATGGGGTCACTGTTGTGAAATCGCCATAAGTACAGAGACTCTCGTCACAAATTCAACACCGATTGACCATCTTCCGATAATGTACTGTTTTACTATCATTCCCGTTACGATAATGACGTCACTGCACGCATCCATTCAGATCTCTATAAGGCACGACCGGTATGCATGCAACTAGTTTTCCAGCAGAAAATTTGCCGAAAAAAATAAACAATGGGTAAATGCGGACGAGCTGAAACAACAGTATTCCTCACTGGGTAACGGAGATGGAGCAATGTTACCAAGAACGTTATCTTCCTCGGGCGCCAGGATGCCCGAGTCAATTAACGGTCGTTGTTTAATTAAAGGGAATGTTTCACTTCTCTGAAAGTTGTCCAATGTACGCCGCTTGTGGTGCAAAATTTATTGGTATGTTGCGGTCCGCTGGGTAAGCACATGACGATTTTTCTGGACATTTGTTCTACGCTCAGAACAAGACAGTGCTCAATTTCATGAAACTAAGTTTTAGTATTTGGGCTGATGAGTCCATATGGGAATTTTTGGGAAATAGAAAAAACCTTCACGCTGCCAATATGGTATGAAAGTGTTATGGCTATATGTATAGCCAGAATGAAAAATCAAGTTCTACTTTATCAACATTTTGATAAAAGGGTGAACGACATGCGGCTTTAAGGCGGCTACCGCCGTAATACATCTAGGGCCCTTACTTTTTTGGCGATGTCAAAACCAAACATCAAATTTACTTTCGATTAGACCTCCGTGGGTGTTTTAACTTCTAACAATACTTAATTTCAATGGAGAATCCACAACTTGGCCATCTGCAAATCAAATCTTATGTTAATGTGTAAACATTCCCTTAAACGTATCTAGTAATGACTCTTCGTCAGTGGCAGATCCAGAGGGGGGGCCCTTGAGCCTCGAAGGGGCTCAGAGCCGATCGAAGTGACTCGAAACGAATTTCACTCCGTTTTCGAACCAATCGCGAGTAAATTTAACCACTCTGACCTTCAGAGGGTCCAGTCAGACTTCTAGAGCGACAACTTTGACATGGAGGTCCTCCAGATCCAGAGGACCAATTCTGGCTTGAAGAGGGCCAATTCTGATTTGAAGAGGGCCAATTCTGGTTTGAAGAGGGCCAATTCTGGTTTGTAGAGGCCAATTTTAGCATGTGAAAGGCATATTTTGCACCAAAAGGGTCCATTCTGGCCTTCATTTGTCTTCGATGCCAAAAAGGTCCCTCAAGGCTCGAGGGCCCCACTAAGGCCTGCAGGGGCCACCAAGGCCTGTGTGGGGGGGGGGGCACTTTGCTACGTGCCCCCCTCCTTGCCGAACCCTGGATCCGCCACTGCTCTTCGTCCGAGGTAAGAGGCGACGGTCAAACAGCTGATATAGTAAAGCACTGCGAATCTGTCCAGCGTTACAAGAGAAGGGCAGATAATGCGTGGCGAAGTTTCGGTAGCAAATATTTTTTTCAGTTTCCCATGAGAACCATTTCAATCCTCTCGAACATCGGAGAAAGAACGCCTCTCCACAAGCTTCCCATTACTGAGCACTTTTTTAGTACCCCGAGGCTGAGTTATACACGGTAAAGAAGCCCCTGGCGGCGTGTGTTCATGGCCCCGTTCCGTGCTCACCTCTGTGGCCGTGTCCCTGGCCCCCTCCCCTGCACCCTCCCCACCACAGCCCGGCGGGAGGGACGCCTGACACCACTCCCCGCTTCCACCTCTGCGGGGCGCCGGTCGAGGTCACCAGCTCCAGACCCACTCTGCCGCCGGGGCCGGCCGGCGATAAGGTACTCACCCACTTGCAGGACGCTCTCCACACAGCCCGTCTCCAGCAGACGCACGCCCTTGTGGAACGGCAGGCTCTGGTAGTCACTGTTGCCGCCGCTGCTGCTGCCACTGCCGCCCGTCGACGCCGCCTTGCTCAGCGACGAGTACATGAAGATGTCGTGCTCGTTGCGCGGGAACGACCAGAAGATGATGCGCCGCTGGACCGGCTCCGGGATGCGGGCGTAGCGCTCCTCGATTCGCTGGAACGGCACCGTCTCGGCCACGGCGCGAGCGCAGATGTCCAGCAGCGGGTCGGGCGAGCGGCGCACCGCCACCGGCCGCAGCAGTCGCGCCGGCACATCCTGCGCCATGACTCCACACCATAGACACGCCGGGTACACGCGGGCACCTCCCTCGGACACCGGGCGCCGTCTGAGCCCCGCTACACCACCCTCCTCGCCGCGCGCTCACACCCGAATGCTAATCAACCCGCTCCCGGGCCTTTAACGGCGCTACGCGCATGCGCGCGCGGCCGGCTCCCAGCTGATTGGTGGCCGTCGGCCGGGCCGCTCGGTAAATTGGACCGGGAAGATAAAGTGGCCGACTCTGCAGCCGCGCGAGGGAGAGGGGCGGCGCTGCCGGACGGCCCGGCGCCGCCGGTATGGTGGTGACTTAGAGCTGTAGGTGGTGTGCCGAGCTCTTCTTATTTCTAACCCGCGCACCGACGAGGGGGCAGATATCCGCCCTCGAGGTTTTTCAGGAGTAGCGGAAAAACGGCGGCGCGCAACGCCGCCAAATTTCGCACCACTGTCTGGGCATCAATTACCCACTCTTTGTGAAGTTTTGCCTTCTAACTTTCAAGGTCACGTTGTAGTTCCATTAAGATTAACTGACGCTGCAGTTACGTTTGGAAAAAGTTTGACATCACGACAAAGCCACAGTGGTAACCATATAGGTCACAGTGGTGTAATAAGGCAAATGTAGGTAATCTACAGTTCATTATATTCGGATTTTTTTTTATATCGGTGACCTGAGGTCATGTCAATTTCGTGACCTC
Source organism: Semibalanus balanoides (assembly GCA_014673585.1). Classification (NCBI taxonomy): domain Eukaryota; kingdom Metazoa; phylum Arthropoda; class Thecostraca; order Balanomorpha; family Balanidae; genus Semibalanus; species Semibalanus balanoides. Next base: position 182,475 of record VOPJ01006922.1, on the reverse strand, counting down.
CAATTAGAAGTCAATAAGAGAAAATTGAAATGAGCACAAATCGAACAAACCTAGCTAGCTAAATATGGTCAGTTTGAATACTATTTTGGAGCCAAGCAGAAGAATGCATGTTGTAATTTTCTTCCGTGACCTCTTTGAGGTAAAATACAATGTGCCCCCAGGGCATGTTTTTGCGCAATAAGTCATCTTCTACTTGGGGCAGAGTGATAGGGTTTCGCCATTCTGTTTCTCTTATCGATTGTCATCAAGTGAAATCAAATTTGACTTGAACTTGTCATTACCTCAGGTCAGGTTAGGTATTTTTCTTTTAATTTGACCTAACTAGGTCATCCGATATATGATTCGATGCGCCGTGACAAGAGAAACACGATGATAACAAAAGCGTTGCTCTAGGTTTTATTAAATAAAAAGTTGTTAGCACATAAAACATTTTTTTTTCTGAAATTAAGCATTTTGACATTTGCTGACCTCTGGTCCTCTGGAGCCTAAACTATTGACCCTATCTCAAATCTGAGGAAATATTTCAGAAAAATCACTCGAAGGATATTTCAGTGTTTTTTACTGAATGTTCCTAGCTATTTTAGTTACTGAGCTAGCCCGAATTAAGTGAAGCAATGCTTAATGTCAACTTACTCGAAATATGGAAAAATTGGCCTGTTTTGACCTCTGGTGACTTCAATATTGAACTGATAAAAAACTATATCTGTATTTTACTCTATTATTCGTCACGGCCAACCTAACGCCAGCTTCCACTTCTCGCTACATTGCGTAGTTTTCGAGATTTCTGGGGGGCGGTTATCTATCCGACCCCCGTCGGTTTTAAGTTGGCTCAGACCTCGTCGGTGCGAGGGCTTAGTCGGCGCTCAGAAGATATCCGGTCATTACAATGAAACCTCGTCACTGGGGGATAGCAGATTCAGTAAATGTTATCAGCTGAAAATAACACCATACCTACATACACACATATTAAATACAATATATAATATATATATTATATATATATATATATAAGTACCTATATATATATATGTATAATATATATATATAAGTATATATATAATAATAATATAGTATATAATATATTATATATAAATATCAGGTACATATATATATATGTATATTATAATATATATTTATATATATATGTATAATAAATAAAAAAATATATTAAATTATAATTACATTATTATTATAAATTTAATATATAATTAAATCATAAATTTATGTGTGGTGTGTGTCGTGGTATAGATATATATAATTCAGACATGAGCCAAAATGCCAAGCCAAGATCCAGGATCCCCAGGATCAGATCCATGATCTTGTTGGATCCTGGATCGTCAAGATCAATTTGTGCGGATCCTGCTGATCTTGGATTCTGGAAATTATATTTGTGCGTTGAATTCCTGTGGATCCCTGGATCCTGTAATCAGTTTGTCGTTTGGATCTTAAGGATCTTGTAATATATTTTCACTTTCCGTGGTGCTAAGATACAAGAATGCATGTATTTCATGCTTTCAAAACTATCCCACTCAATGTTAATGATGTAAGATTTACATGTGGTGATCAGACATGGCCAATAACCCAAAAATATATGGGATCCAATCCAGGATCCCTAGGATCCAAGACCTGGGATCTTGTTGGATCCTGGATCATGTAGGATTATTTTGTCGTGGGACCATGTGGATCTTGGATCATTGAAAAATATTTTTAGCAGGATCCTGTGGATCTTGGATCCTGGAGAAGAAGAAAATCGGGAGATCCTGTAGATTCTGGATCCTAGAAATAAGTTTGTCGGGGGTAGTCTTGTGGATGGATTCCTATCGCTTTTGAGGCCTTTTCTAGATGATGTAGGCCGAAGTTGAACAGACATACACACACATAGACCACTACCACAGCGAACACGCACACACCACACACACACACCAGCACACACACACCCGCGACACACTACACACAAGCACTTTGTTTGTCAACACGAGCACAACCACACACTACAGCATCACTACACAACATACAACACACACATTGAACGACGACCTGACAAGGGCACACACATACACACATACACATACACTTTACAACAACACACATAAGCAACACCTATCATATATATTATATATTATATATACTATATATTATATATATATATATATATAATATATATATAATATATATATATATAGTAGTATACTAGTTATTACGATTATTGTCTCTTTTTATCTGGAGAAACTCAGTGTTGTTTTTGTTTTTAATTACACAAGACCATATTTCGGTAGTAAAAAAAAACATCTTGCTGTCCTTCCACAGGGTCAAAGCACTGTCACAGCAGTAAGTAAAGCGAAGCGCATCAACAGACAAAAACACCTAAACTACAGCGACAATACGTGGAAGGAACCGACGTGATGATTGATCTATAGAAGAGATTCTTGTGTAAGAGAGAATACGTTAGCTTGATAAGTGAAGACAGATTGAAAATGAGACGACTCTATACCGATGACAGAAATTAACATAGTAGATACCATAGAAATGCACAGTAGGATAGATGAGTGAATAATGATGTGAGAGTCAGGCTGATGGAAAGATATTATTAGCAGGCGATGAAGAAGGACAGCTGTCCATATGGGGCTGAGAGTTTGCTTTAGAACTACGCCTTGGGAGTTTAGTGATGGGCTTGCGAGAGTGCAGAATGTTGGCAATCTATTGTCGAGCAAAGTTCCCTAATAGCTGAGGGGCGGTCGGAGGCCAGCTTCTTCCACAGCCAAAGTGTCGCCTTTATGGACGGAATGTCAAGAGCGGCTCTGACACATCCCCCATCCACTGTATCTCGTCCAGGGTAGAGCTCTCTGTTTGTGCCATGGTTGTCAAGTGCAGCCACGTGCCTCTTGCAGCTCGGGGCGGTTTTGTTGTGGTCGCGCCCGTGTTCTCGCGAGGTGTAGGCTGCCCGCAACTCGCATGGTTGTTTTGGTAAACAACCCTTTTTGTGTTCCTTGGGTATGCTGTCCTTCACACGTACTAGTCTCTCTCTCAGAGTAGGTCTGGAGTTATATATAGTTATATATAGTTATATACAGGATGTTTCATAAAAAATGGCACCTCTATGTTCTTCGGCTTATAACTGCCATAGTTTCACCCGAATATAAAGATAAATTACACCAGTTATAAAAGGGTTAAAAATTTACTTTAAGAACAATATAAACATTTATCGATAGATATTCATATGTGGCTGCACGATGTCGAAATACAAAATTGTCACAAACTCTGGTGAAACGATTACGGGATTTAAAAGCATTTACGGTCTTCATACAAACAACCGTAAATCAAATCCTCGAATCAAAGAATTCACTGTCCAGTTTATGGCACGCGTAAGTATTGTTGCCCCTTACATCTGCATTGTTGCCTCTTACACCATGCCAAACGACTCGAAGCGTCAGAGAGTTTCTGAAAGAATCGTGTATCAGAGCCATCGAGCTGGAAGCCTGGCCGACTAAAAGTCCGGACTTGAATACTCTGGATTTTTTTCGTCTGGGGAGAGCTGGAGAGAGTTGTTTATAAGGGAGAAAGGATCCACGACGTCGAAGAGTTGAAGGACCGGCTCAGGACCTGCTGGACACAACTTTCCCAGGGGCAGTTAGCGAGTGCCGTCAGTGCCGTCCCTACCGAAGCGTCTCCACTCTCTAAGCGTCTAAGCGTGCGTCCATAGCACTATGGACGCACGATTAGGTGGAGCTCATTTTTAGCAAAGGCTGTGAACTTGTGTCGAGACACAATGTCTCCACGTTGAATTCTGATGTGTTCTATGTTTTTAATTTATCTTCACGAATGAGGTGTCTGAGACTCCCAGCTTTGTGTAGGCGCTTGCAGAATACTTAATGTAACACACGTCCACATGCGACTATTTTTCGTTTCACCTTGGTTGGCGGCAACATATTTATTTCGACATCGTGTAGCCACAAATGAAAAGCATCATATGTCTATGATGGCCTGAAAGCAAATTGTCTGTTCTTTCGAATGATATGCTTAGTTTTTATTTTCAGTAAAAAATGCGGCAGATATGAACCGCGCAATTTAGGGGTGCCATTTTTTATGAAACACCATGTGGATATATATATTTAGATACACACACACACATATATATATATATATATTTATATCTATATATATATATATATAAATATGTTTATATATATATAATATATATATATATATATATATATAGAATAATACTATTATACGTAGGTAGTATAGTGATGTATATGTAAGTATATTGTATAATTATTAGTGATGGTAATATATTATCTATATATACCATGTGTTATTTTACGAACAAATTATCAGTGTATACATTTGTAAAATAAGTGCAATGAAACGGGAATTATCCGTGAAACCCACGGCGCAAGCAAGCATGCAATATTAAGACGGGTTTTTGCCCATCTATAAGACTACGTTCGTTCGAACGCTTCGTGTTCTCACTCACTGTCTGAATCACGGTGTCCGAATGAACGATAAATAATATCACGCACCTGTGTGGGGCTGTGGATTTGGACTCATCGACACTTTCGGTCAACATGTCATTTTGGATCAGATTTTGGATCGGACACGGGACATGATTTGGGAATTTTGTTGAATTTTGCACTATTATAAATTATCATAGTTGATTGTGCTCATATTATTGCGAAAGCGTATTGCTTAATTGTCCTATATCATTTCTTTAAGTTCACTTAAGGATTTTAAACTGAGATAGCAGATTTGTAAAGCAAATATAAAAATGTGTTGTAGTGAAAGAATTACCTCTATATTGTGTCGAAGTTACTTACAGTTAGGAGGGTCTCGAAGCTATTACCAGGTGTTGGGCGTCAGTCACGTGACTTTGACTCAGGATTTCGCTTGCATTGAAACTGTTGTTTATTATTTAATGCAATGATATAAATATATATTTACAATCATACAAAGGTTTGATCAATTATATACATAAATCAATGAATTCCTTTAAAAAAAGTGTCCGGATAAAGTTATGAAAATCATTAAATACGAAATGTCCAGATTTATCATTGTTTTCCCATTGCGGTGAAAACGCGATGGACCCAACAGTGTCTTCGCCCCAAACGCACGTTCGCCCATGGTCGCGTGCGAGCTCACTTAAATATTTAAATAAATTTATATTATATACTATTAAATATATATATATATAATATATATATAATATATATATATATATAATATATAATATATATATATATATACTTATAATAGGGGCCAGTCCAAAGGATATTTCGACGGGGCAAAGAGGATTGGTGCAAAGTCGCCGCAGCACTGGCTGATGCCCCCGCCCCCCCAAAAAAAAAAAAAAAAAAACGCAGAAAAACGTGAATTGCTGAGTTTTTCACTTCATTTTTTCTCTCCTGCATTGGAAATTTCTGCGCCCTTTGTAATTCACATTTTTATTATGAAACTGTTGGTATTTTTTAATTGTTCCACCGCATTGCAAGCCAATTCGAAACCATCTGAAGGATTATTTGGCAAAAAAACTAATTAATTGGAGACGCGCGCATGTCAGCACGCGCTCCGACCGTCTGACCGCCTGTCAGTGCCCCGGGTGGGCACGACTTTCTTATTTAACCACTTCCACACAAGTGATACCACTATTCAAGCCCCATCGCATTGCTAAAGCCAAGTTTTAAAACTGGAGAGACTCGATATAAGCCATACATAGTAGAGAAAAGATATATAAAAAATTATGAGAAACTCGCCACCATTCGTTGATTTATCAAGAAAATTGAAAATGTATGACCAAATACTTATTCTTGGATAGGGAGGTTAGGGCATATTCACCTGATTATGCTGATTTGCGGAACCAACGAGAGCCAGAACCAGGCGACGTGACAAAAAGATCATGTGTATTCCAAATTACCCGCGGCATGATAAATGGGACACATGCTAATTGGGACAACATCATGCCGTCCATAACGTAGTGGCCCCACATATTTAGCTCGCTAACATTATTTTAACTCTTATTCGGTTAGCCACTACAGCTAAGTAAAAAAGGCCTCCTTATTTGCCAAGGGCTCACCTTTCACCGAACAGAGAGCCCTTCAAGTTCGATGAGGCCCCTTCAGGCCACTGGGGGCCTTAGGCCCTTCGGACAAACAGAGGGTCTCACAGGCAGGCTGACCAAAAAAGCCACCGAGGCCCCACTGAGGGCTAGTCGGACGAGAGGGCCCCTCCTCTGCAGACTGAGGCTACTCAGGCCGACAGAGGAGCCCTCAGCCGTCAGAGGCCCCTAAGACGCTTCATATCGACTGAGGACCACCTAATTGATCGAGCCCAATCAGGCGCCAGAGGCCCTCGGGATACTAGAGAAGCCCCAACATGCAACATAAGGCCCCTCAGGCCTACAAGTACCCCTCAGCCGACTGAGTCCCTCAGGCCGACAGAAGGCCGTCGGGTCGAGTCAAAAGCCCATCAAGCTGCCAAAGACCTAGGCCAACCAGAGGGTACCCAGCCGACAGAGGCCCTTCTTCAGGTTGACAAAGGGCCCCGTTGGGGTAGAAAATGGCCGTCAAGCTGGTCGAGACCTCAGGCACAGAGAGCCCTATTCACTTAGGCCCTCAACCTACAGAGGCCCTCTGCCGACAGAGGGCCCTCTCAGACCATAACAGACGCCTCAAACGACAGAGAATCCTCAGGCAATCAAGGCCTTCTCATGACCGACCGAGAGCCCTCTCATGCTTATTAGAGCCCCTCAGAAACCGACAGAGGGCCCCTCAACAAACAGGGCCTATGATAAAACCCCATCGAGATACAGAGGGCCCCCTCAAACCACAGAGGGCCCTCCAGACCACAGCAGAGCCCTTGACCGACAGAGGGGCCCCTCATGCCGACCAAGGGGCACCTAAGGCCGACTGAGAGCCCTTAGACCGCAGGAGCCCTTCTGGCCAACCGGTGCCCCCTCAGGCAAACCGTGGGCCCCCAAGCCGATCCGAGAGTCGCCTTCAGACCGCCGGAGAGTCCCCTCATTCCGACCGAGCCCCTCATGCTCGACTGGGCCCCTCAAGCCACTGATGCCCCCTGCAGTCCAGCCAAAGTCCCTCAGCGACAGATGGGCCCCACGAGGTCCCACAGTCCACGAAATGGCCCCTTTCAGACCCGAGAGAGGGGCCCCCTTCAATCTAAGATGGGCCCCTTGAGCCGCGACGGGGGGAGGCGGGCATTTGCACCAAATGCCCCCTCTGGCTGCGCCCCTGCTATATATATATAATATAACTATATATATATATATATAAATTAAAAAAAATCCACCAATACCCCTATTTACCAGTAGGGTACACTTATTTCGGACTTTCAAAAAACATGAAAAAAGGCAGTGAATTTTTGGTTTCGATACCTATAAAAACACCACAACCGGAGTTTCATCCCATCCGATAATTTTTAAGCCGCCCTCATCCGCACCTTGAATGTACATCTAACCCCGCCCGGGTAGGGAGGTAGAGCCACCCCTTGGTTTTCCCCCAAATAACTCAATAGTTGTAACCGATCGCGATAAACTTAAATATCCATAACTTTTAACAATTTGACATATACTCTAGCAAATGTCAAACTTCCAACTCTATGACCGTGACTCATGACCTGTATCTCAAGGCCATGTCAGGCGAAACTGCGTCCCGTAGTCATCCATCTTTAATGTTTAGTTCCCGAGTGTTACGCAGGAGCAAAGGAAAAGGTTTTCCCAGGCGTGATCAGGTCGTGTCTTCGCTGGGAGTGACTCGACTACCTTATTCTATGAGTCAAACCGATCACTGACCCCGAGACCCTCGATGACTTTTGGCTTCTGCCGCTTTTGAGAACAGTATTTTTACCCTGATTTCAAATATTGGAGCCATCTGACATAGTTTATGTCACGGGGTCATGTGCTTACAAAGGTCAACCGAGGTCACTGACCTCAATGACCTGACATGACCTTTGGATTTGGCAGTTTAGGTCATTTTGTGACGCTGATTTCGAATTTAGCTGCATTATCATATAAGATGTTCCTTACCATTTACTCCAAATCAGTATTTAATTCTCACACCATTTTGATTGGTCTCATTTTGGCCTTTGACATTACCTTCAGAGGTCACAATGTCTCAGGACCTCAAAACGTATGCTCAGTGCTTTTACTACCCTTTCACTCAGAAGCACACGCTCATTTCTGAATCGAAGCTCTGGCTTCCTAGGGCGAACCCAGAGGGTCGTTACCAACCCCTCCCCTACCCGGACAAACGCAGTTGAATTTGCCCTACCGGACGAGGCGTTTAACTTCGCATTAGCTTGCCTTTGCATGGTCTTCCTGGACCCAACGTTGGGATGAGTTTGGAAGCTAATCCTGGCAATGTTATCATAAAGCGAATCAAGTATTACACAAAAATGCACCGTAAATTGATAATGCTAATTTACAACTGAGGCAAGATTTAATTTGCCTAGTGGCAAACGAAAAAAGGGGAGGAATCCAGGCCGGCGAAAAAATCATTCAGGCCGGGTGACGGTGCTCTTGTTGGCGTCGGGGAGTCATCCTTGGTGCGCTTCCACCACTTGCAGGGTGCATTGCTTCTGGTCCTTGCTCTTGGTGAGGGATCAAATGTAGTCTTCATCAGGCGACGCCACGCTCGCAAAGTCGCTTCAGTAACCTGATGCCTTGACTTTGCGGACGCCGGAACGCAGCGAGGGTAGTAGGCCACTCCACCGGTTTGGTCTCGGAAGCCGTCTTGATTATCAGGATGCGAAGAACATTCGCGACGACTTTGTCACGAAGTCGCGAGGTATCTTCGCGACAAATGATTTGAGATCAACGACGGCCGCGTTTGTGAGTCTTCGAGCCCTCATGTGAGCTGAGAGCCTCGATCATAGCCTGATATTTCTTCAAGCTATGATCGAGCTCTCAGCTCACATTGAAGCTCGAAGACCACCAAAGCGGGCCGTCGTTGATTCAAAGCCCATTTGTCGCGAAGACTCTCGCGACTTCGTGACCAAGTCGTCGCGAATGTTCTCCACCTATATCACGACCGCTCCCGAGACCAAACCTGTGGAGTGGCACTACTACCCTCGCTGCGTTACCGCAGTCCGCAAAGTCAACGGCATCAGGTTACTGAACGATGTAGTCTTCCATCAGGGCGACGCCACGCGTGGCGTCGCCCTGATGGAAGACTGCAATTTGATCCTCACCAAGAGTAAGGACCAGACGCAATGCACCCTGTAAGTGGTGGAAGCGCACCAAGGATGACTCCCCAACGTCAACAAGAGCACCGTCACCCGGCCTCAATGATTGTTTCGCCGGCCAGGATTCCTCCCCTTTTTTCGTTTGCCATTTACTCAGTTGTAAATTATCATTTATCAATTTACGGTGCATTTTCGTGTAATACTTGATTCGCTTTATGATAACATTGTCAGGATTAGCTTCCAATAACTCAGCCCCGTAGCGTTATGTCAGGGAAGACATGCAGGCAGGCCTAATCGAGTAACCCTCGTCCGGGTAGGGCAAATTCATTGCGTGTCCGGGTAGGGGAGGGGGTTGGTACGACCCCTCTGGCGTTTCGCCCCTAATGAAGCCAGAGCTTTGATTCAGAAATGAGCGTGTTGCTTCTGACGAGATAAAGCCACTGACATATTATTTTGAGGTCCTGAGACAATAGGTGACCTCTGAGGTCATGTCAAAGACCAAAAGACACCAATCATAAATGTGTGAGAATTAAATACTGATTGAGCTAAGATGGTAAAGGAACATCTTACTATGCATAATGCAAGCTAAATTCGAAATCAGCGTCACAAAATGACCTAAAAACTGCCAAATCCAAAAAAGGTAATGTCAGGTCATCTGAGGTCAGTGACCTCGGTTGACCTTTGTAAGCGCATGACCCCAGTGAAACTTAAAACTATGTCAGATGGCTCCAATATTTGAAATCAGGGTAAAAAACTGTTCTCAAAGCGGCCAGAAGCCCAAAAAGTCATCGGAGGTCATCGGAGGTCATCGAGGTCAGTGACCTCGTTTGACCTCAGCAAAGGTCTAGTGAGTTCACATCTCCAAGAAAGACACACCTATCACTGGGAAAAACACCTTTTCCTTTTGTCACTAACGTCAAACACTCGGAAACTAACATGATAACAAGGATCGATACTACGACGCCAGTTTCACCTACATACCTGAGATTACAGGTCATAGTCACGAGTCATAAGAGTGGAAGTCTAAAAATTTGTAGAGTTATTTCAAATTGTTAAAAAGTAGGAACTGTAAGTTCATTGCGTCGGTTTTCAAACTACGGAGTTATTTGAAAAACAAGGATGCATCACCCCCTACCCGGCGAGGTTAAATGTAACATATCAAGTGCAATGGCCACGGCTAAAAAATTATCGAGCGGGATGAAACTTCGTTATGTGTTTTTTAGGCTTATACGAACCAAAAAATCAACTGCCTTTTTTCAATTTTCGACAGTCGAAAATAAGTGTCACCCTAATATTGGACCATCACATTCAAGTTAAGGAGCCAGGGGGGGGGGGCAACTGCCCCCAACATTTTCGGATTTTAACATTACGCCTATGGACGATGCATGGAAGGAATCGACTTAAAAATGCCTTCTGCCCCCCAACTTCAAATGAGTTCCTACGCCCCTGGTATTATAGATATATATACTAGATAGGACAGCCCAATGGAGTAGTCCACTCGCTAGAACGTAAAGCCAGCCGCCATGTTGGAACAGTCCATAATGTAGACTCGCCTAAGCGCGCCGTGGCACTGCGGGCAGGGAAGACGGGCAAGTGTGCAAGGGCGGATCCAGGGGGGGGGGGGCAAAGGGGCCATGGCCCCCCCAAACCACCCAAAATCGGCGCAAATTTTGACCACATTTCCTGAGTTTGTCGTAAAAAAGCAACTTTTACTAAAAAAGTTGTTTTAATCAGTTATGATACATAAGCAAGTGAAATTCGAATGAGTTTTCAGAATTTATCATTAATTTTTGGATTTGCCCCCCCCAACTGCAAAATAACACTTCTGGATCCGCCAGTAGCAAGTGTGGATTAATTGATGGAAAAGTGAATCTACGCCGAATTTTGGAAGGATAAGAAGATATTGGGGATGCTCCAGCCAGCTTAAGGCAGTAATTAACGTAGTGGTATAATTATCTAGCGAAGTTACATGAATGCAGGGGCGGATCTAAGTCCTAACCTTTTTTGGGGGATCTATGCATTGAAACTAATACCGATCTTGGTAAGGCTAGTTTGAACTAACGACTAGTAGGGGAATGCATTATACAGCAAGAGAGGACACGATAGGGAGGGTAATATGAACGAGAGAGCATTGCGGACGGGTGGGCATTGCGATCGAGAGGGGAATGCGATACATAGGGTAATTCGTAATAAGAGATTACGACCCTCCCCTTTTGCGCCATGTTTGTGCCTCTCTACTTTTCGTTCTGCAACGTATTTAGTCCATGGTATTTAGTCCAGCCTTGGTCGAACCGAGATTGTGAGTAGAATGACGTCATGGGATCAAAGTCATTTGGAAACTATTTTTAAATAGTTTTTTATTTGCTTCTTAGTTCTTATAATTTAATGGATAATTTATGAAAATATTATTGTTTAGAAATGCTCCGAATAATCTTGTACAATATTTAACTGCATTAGGCGACCTTTTGGTTCTGAACTTCTGTTGCTTTGTGAGTTTGTGTCTTCAGACCAGCATTTCGTACTGCGTAGGCCGTAGTGCGGTGTGTACGCCAATGCTCCCTGGATCGTCCTCCCATTGGCCAAGTGCCGTGACGTAATGAAACAGAAACAGAAAGGGAAATTGTAGAGTCAGAGGAGTCAGCTGCGGCTGCGTAAAATATCCGGATTTTATTGTTATGAATTAATGCCTTGGAGATCATTCATAAAAAGTGTATTTTTGACAATATGCTGATATAGACCTTGCTGTGTTAATTTTTCAAGTGTTATTTGAAAGCATGAAAAAGGAAAGAAGGACTGGAACTGAAACCTCTGAGACAAGGCGGAACGCTGCCGGAAATGCCAAAGAGGAAGATTTAGCGTTGACACAGACAGAGATGGCGCCAAATTCGGAAGAGGACCTGGCAGATAATGGTAAGGATGATAAATAGTTGTTTTACATAGGAAGTTGGGGATTGTGTGATTATACCAATATGATAAATGCAGTGGTGGAGAGCTTCCGTTACTTCGTTATTAAAGGAACTCCTTTCTTCAGTAACGGATTAACAATTTAGTTACTTTTTTAAAACAAGTAACAGACAGAGTAACTTTCATTACTTTATAATTAAGTCCACTACTCCGTTACTCCTTTAATTTTGTATTGAGATAATGGGCTGGTGTGAAAAGGACGGACACCATTAGTGGATACAAATATAAGTAGCATGTAAAAACGATCTCTTACTGAACAAATCTCATCTTAGGTCATCTTAGGTCAGTGACCTTGGTTGACCTGTATGAGAAAATGACCCCAGTGGAACATATTTTGTAAAATGAATGCCAAATTTGAAATCAGCATCACAAAATGCCTTAGATCAAGATATTGCTAGAGGCCAAAACAGTTATTAGCAACCATTTTCACAACCCCACACCATATGAGGCCAAGGGCAGGTCATATGGGGTCAAGACTTAAAATTGATCAATATAAATAAAATGGCATGTTTATAGAACCGGTTCTGTCTCAGAGATACAGCCACTGACATCCATTAGTACCTAGACCGCTGACTCCCGTGCCGCATACGCCGGGCGGCCCGTTCCCACACTGTGCCAGCTGCTGGGGTGCAAAACATCGCGAGCGCCATAGGAGCTAATGTTTAAATGGCAAACTTTAACCGGGCCCTGACTGAGCTGCTCGTGATAAATATGGTGCAAAGTAGTATCATATTATTTGCTGGAGATTCTAGATTGATCCCAAACAAAAATTTGCCATTTATATTAGAATTTGGTAATTTATAATTGTTCCCTATGGCACTGTTTTACCCCCAGTAGTGCTTGTAGCCTGTACCAGTGTCGGCACGGCCGCCAGCTGGCGGTTGGCGGTCTAGGTAGTAGTGGATGTCGGTGGATACAGCGAGGACATTTATTTGTCTATCTGGTTAATAATGGCAAGGAAACATAGCTACAAGAAATGATGTCATGAGTTACTGATACTTAGTGAGCCATAAGTCGGTCTAAAATAAAGACATTGATTTTACATTTTGTTTGGGTGTCATACTTACTTATACTTACTTATACTTATAAAGTGCGGAATTTAGAAAGGCCACTTGGCCTCACGGATCCGAACGATACCGAGTCTTACAAGAGTCCTCTCCCTCAATCTTGATGTAAATGAGTGACATGTCATGTGCCCAATGTCTGTCGAGTCTGGCCTTGAAAGCGTTGATGCTGGGGGCGTCGATCAACGAGGAAGGCAGCACGTTCCACTCATTAATCACGCGCACGCAGAAGGCGTTCCTTCGAACCCGGGAGACGGCTCTGGGTTTCAGCAGCTTCCATTGGTGTCCAGTTCCACGGGTGGTACTAGTGGTTGCAGCAGCGAAGAACTTCGTTGCGTCGACGTCAAATTCCTGCCGCAGCACCTGGTACACCGTGATCATATCGGCCACGGCGGCGACGTATGGTACAAGCGAAGGCAGCTTGAGGAATCCGCAGTCTCTCCCGTACGGGCGCGTCACGGACGCTGGCGACCAGTCTAAGTGGCAACGCTCTCTGCCAACGCGCTTCGATGCGCTTCTGGTTTCCCGGCTTAAAGGGCCCGAGCCCGTGTTGGCGTACTCCAGGTGAGGGTCGAACCTCGCTTGAACAGCAACGGCAGGGTGGTTCGTCGATCACTCTGTAGGAATACGACGAATGATGCCAAGTGCGCGGACGCCTTTGAGGTAAGCTTGCAAGCCGCTGTCCTCGGAATTAGGATGATAGTCCACGTGACTCTAGGTCGTTTCTCTACCTGATGGTCTGGCACTAAGGCTGGACGTCCTGCATGTGGTACACGTGGTTAACATTGCGTTTCCCCAGGTGCAGGGCCTTGCACTTCTCACGGTTGAAGAGAAGCTGCCACCGTTCTGACCACCCAGTGAGGGCAGGGCGTTCAGGTCTCTCTGGAAGTGGAGAGCTTGGATGTCTGAGGCCTGGCTGACGCTCCTGTAGATTTTCGTATCATCCGCGAACATCTTGACGATGGACAGCACCTCTGGCGTCAGGTCGTTGACAAAAACCACGAATAACAGCGGCCCCAACACGGTTCCCTGCGGAACACCGCTGCTAACTACTGCCCAGTCCGATTTGGAGCCGTTGACGGTCACCCGCTGCTGTCGCCCGGTCAGGGTCACTCAGGAACGCTTCCATCCAGTTCAGAAGCTTTCCGCCGACCCCACAGTAACGCAGTTTCAGGAGCAGACGCTGGTGAGGCACAGAGTTAAACGCCTTACTGAAATCCAGGTAGACCGCGTCGACTGGATCACCTTGTTTCTAGCATACTGGGCTCCACTCATCCACGGGTTTCGAGGAGCGTGGGTGCTAGCAAGGCCTCTATCGCCTAAACCCATGCTTGCACCACTCAGCTGCTCGTTCTGGTAGGTGATCCATCAGCTGGGTCAGGAACAGCGACATCGAGGATTTTGCCACGGAACTGCTGTGCAAGTTGTCACAGGTCTGTAGTTGGCAGGGCAACTGCTTGGGGGCCTTCTTGAATAATGGGGGACGATAGTCGTCCATGCTCCAGTCGCTCCGGCAGACTGCTGGCAGTCCAGTGAGGAACGGAAAACTGCGTCCCCGGGGTCTCTGCACTCGTCGGCGCTGTTTTTCCCGTAGGTTCGGGCGTGAAAGTCGCGTTCCGGGCCGGTGGCGCTGGTCCCTTGCTTGAGCTTGAGCAGCTTCTACTTAACTGCAGCAGGGCAGAACGGTCCACTCATCCAGAGAGGGGACCTCGAAGGGCGGGTGGCGGCTGCCGGCAGGAAGCGTTTCTCGATGGTCACGACGCTGTGGAGAATGTTTGAGCAGAAGTCGCCTTCTCGCTGTCTTCCCGAGCCATGGTTCCATCCTCCGCCTGCAGATCCTCCACCCTGGTTTTCGTGCGCAGTCGTCATCGTCATCGTCATCCATTATTTTTTTATCTTATGTGATTCATTTTGCAATATTTTCCCTGAAAATTGGTCTAATGAAAACAAAATTGCTGAAGAAATAATCATTATTTGTATTTTTAGGGTTAAGAAATAAAACAATCTAAAATCCTAAACAGCCATTTTGATGAAAATGTTATTTGCGTTTTTTAGAACTTACCTGATTTTCTGCAATTCGTCAAACATGTATTGTTTTCTACCAAAAATGACATGACATTATGTCATTTAAAGGTCATTATCTCCCAAAGTACTACTTCAATTTCACCAAAATTGTGTAAAAAGATGTACACATGATGTTGAAGAAGGTACTGTAAGTTTCATGGCAATATTTTACAAAGTTTTTTAGTTATCAATTAAATCTGTGAGGGAGACGATTTTGCCCCCGTAGCGGGGCATGGGCTAAACTTAAGTAACAAAGTAACAGACTAAAGTAACTTCTGTTTAATTTGTTGCAAATTAACGGAGTAACAATTAACGGAACTACCTTTATGAGTAACGGTTAACGGAACTACTTTTTTTAGTAACGATGCCCACCTTTGGATAAGTGTTTCTCATTTCAGTGACTCATCAACACTGGGCAGATCTAGAAAGGCAGTTTGTGACGCTGGGGGAAGGGGATCACCCCCAAAAACTTTCAAAAATTAAAAAAGCTTATCAGATTTTGCTTCCTTACGCATTGTTAGACATTTTAAAATAAACTTTTGGTGGTACAAATCACTTTCCCACCATTAGTTATTGGTTAATCCCTATAATATACCCACCAATTGAGTACAAAATCTCACATTTAGTAACTACAGATGTCGTTCCTTGGACATTTTGCACTATATATTTTTTTTTTCTTCTGATCGCCAACATAGTTACCGTCAAACGGGGTGACTTAGATCTGTGGGGTGACTATAATAATGCACCAGGTAACTTTGCTAGGCCATGCTGCAACTAGTTGCAGGCCTTCAGAGGACCCCTCGGCCCTCAGCCCTACTGAGGACTCCTCAGGCCTTTTGAGGACCCCTCATGCCAACTAAGGGCCTTATGTCGACCTTGGAGGCCCGTCAGGCTGGCCGGGGGCACCTCGGGGCCTTCGGTCATCTTCTTGGAGGGCCCCTCTGACAAATTTATGGGGGAGCAAAATCATTTGTTTGAATAGGAGGTTTTTAGCATCTACAAGAAGCGGAACCCTCCTGGAACAAAGAGAGGTTAATATTTTTATTGAGAAGGATGTGAATCCTGTGTTAAGTGGTATCATGGTTGGTGCATTAAAACCAAAATGGATGTCAAAAACACCGTGGTAGAAGAGTTTTGTAATTGCCTGTAATCACAAACAAGGTAGCTATGGTGTGTGTGTGTGTTTTTTTTTACTTCAGGGGGTCTGCTTTGCTTCTTGCTGGATTGAACTAGCTTTGTTAAGGTGACTAACGGGAATGTCCATTCAACATCGGGGTTTTGAGACTGAGATAGCGTTTTGTTTAGCCCGTTTTGAAAGAACCACTGCCTGCAAGGTTTTCTGGGCTGAAAAGGGGCTTCTCCAGCCGATATATTTGATTTTTGTCAAAGGATTGTGGGCCACACTCCTGGGCAAGAAGGCGTACTGTGGACCTCACAGTTTGGGCAGATCCGTATACGTAAATCTTGACGCGCGACTATACGTTCAAGATCTGATTGGCTGAGCCACGTTTGACGTTGCGAAAGAGAACGCATATAGGTGTGATGCAATTTAATCAATTTACGTCCTTCTGTCCTGAATCCGGCAGCAATGTGTGGCTATTCTCTTGACATTATTTAAATAAGTGTGTTTTGGACGTCAGAATCAAATTGGTGATGAAAAAAAGATCCAAGGGTGACTAGTTTGCTTTAAGCTGGTTGGCAGCAGACCATGTGCATGATCTGAAGTAGGATCTATGATCCCAGAGGATTCTCGATAAGCAACGGATGTCGGATCTTTGATCCCACTGGATCCACGACAAATTAACAACATTGACTCTGGTGATCCAGTGGATCTTTCGATTAAGTTTTGAAGCGGATTCGATCCCACAGGTCCATTATAAACAATGAAAATGGATCTAAGTGATCCCACTGATCTCGGATCCGACAGGATTCCGACTTTGCTGTTATGCCCATATTATAGGGTAGTATCGACAAATCGGAACCTAAAAGGCATGAACCCATGGAGTTGCTCAAGAATGAAGGTAACTGACCATTAGTTTAAAGATGGGTTTCCGAAAGATACACATATGATCGGCGGGATTCTGGGGATCCCAGTGGGATCCCATGCAAAATGGTGGCCTGAGATTCGGATCAGGCGGATCCTCGACAATATGAAGAAGGCTCTTTCTATGATCCCAGCGGATCCGGGATCCATATCCACCAGATCAGATCCCGAGATCCGTTTTTGGGATCCGAGCACATGTCTGGTTGGCAGTGCTGTTTTTATTGTATTTTTCCCCAGAGGCGCGTGAGTCACGACACTTAGTATCATGTTATTAGCAATACAACTCATTGTATTAGCTCTGACATCAAGCATTCTTTTAAAACACTATAAGCTATCAACAACCCTAGAACTGTGCGTGTATGAGCAATCTATCAACAAGCAATGGATATGAAAGGGGTTATTATAGTGGACCCACCTTTGGGGTGAGAATGATAATTTTCGGAACAATAAACTAAATTATAAGGGGTGATTTTACAATGTATTATTATACATCAATGGATAGGGAATAATCGCTTTGGTATTATAAAACACAATTAGGTTCAAAATACCATCCCATATCTCCTGTGCATGCTAGAAAGTGTCAAAAGTCTACAAAGTCACCTTATTTGACGGTACGCCCCACTGACAGGCAAAGTCATGAAGATAAGATAAACCAGAAATACACTACACAGCACACATCACATTATCACACAGCCTGAACTCTTAGTCTGTCACTGGACAGACTACGGGGCCAGACTGCAAGGTGTGACACTGGAGTCGACGAGGCGCACCTGCTCATGGCGAAAATCTGCACCAACCTGGATCAAGCAGGCCAAAAGTCGGCACCAGTCCGCATCAGACCAGCCAAAGATGCACACCAACCCATCAAAACCAGTAAAACGCCCCTATTGTGTCAGAAACCGAAAAGACATTTCTTCAGCGCTAGTTTTGAATGTGAAAAGCATGTAAAGCTTTGTTTAAGTTAATCTGCCCCGTGCGACTGTTGCTCGCAGCGCAGCATTGGCACCGCACCATCACAGGTCCGCACCACACCCTACCAAATTCGCACCACACCAAATCTGCACCAGCTTCTCTAAATCCGCACCACATCCGGACCAGCCAGGACTGGCCCGCACTAACGACAGCTTGTCCAATATGCCATACTTTGCAGTCTGGCTACAGGGTTAAAACATACTTGAACACCTGGGTTTAAAAGCTTCAAAACTGTTATACAAGATGTCTGCGTCAAAAGCACTGCCTAAAAAGGCATTGCTCTACAGAGCCGGCAGAACATTCCTGAGTTTACAGTTCTTACCCGTGCTCGAGGCACGGTAAAAAGAGAGACGGTGCGGGTCGATCAAGGCAGCACGTGCAGGGAAAACAACTTGAGCAGGACCCGAGAGTCCACTTTACCCCGCAGGATGTTTCTCGAGAAGAGCAGATCGTGCTGCACTCTGCGTGATGCTAATGAAGGAATTTTGAAATAGAGCAGAAGTGGGCGCAAATTGACCTTAGTCGTCGGCGCGCCCAAAAACCTCAATAAACAAACAAATAGAGCAGAAGGCCACCACAAGAAAGTGAATTAGCTTGTCCGGAGGATGTATGAGTAAGTAGCTAAATAAGGATGTTGTGTTGCACTTGATGAACCTTCTGTGAATACACAAAACGAATACAACGCTCGTGACAGATGAAACCTGTACAGCCGTAAACAGCACCTCGAGTTACTTTGGATACAATGCATTGCTTTTGCAGCCCTTTGCACTCTTGCTCGTTATAGACGCTCAAATATGGCAAATTTGGAAAAATAATTGCTTAAAAGATGGTGCCATTAATGCCGTATTTTGCACCAAAGCAATGCATTGCTTTGCGACTGCCACCATGATTTTTAGTAATGGTTTAACGCAAAATGATTTTTTGCAATTGTAATAGTAATTTGAAATTGTAATTGTAATTTAAATTTTGATGTAATTTTTAACGCAAAATTCGCTTTCAGTGCTCAAAAGTATTTCAGGATGCATTTTGGGTGTCGTAAGCGACCCCAGTGAACTTATGCGGAAGGGAGAATTTCAGGCTCATATGGCCTATGCTGCCAAAAACATAAAATACCACGAGTTTTCAAAATTATCATTACCTAGGAGCCCTTTTAACAATAAAATTGTTTTTGGTGGCCAAAAGTACCCCAGGGTATGTTTCGGGTACCGTAAGCGACCCACGTGAATTTATGCGCGCTAAATCGGAAAATTCACCTCTGTGCGTAGAGCGAAAGTGAGGAAAGCTCCCGTAGAGCGAGGGTTGATGGTCGTCCGATTTACTTAATTACTGTGGCTTACCGACTTTTGTTCGTTAGATGCCGAATGCCCGAACGAGTGGCAGCCATGCGTGGACGAGACCTCGGGATACACCTACTACTGGAACCCGGCCACCAACGAGGTGTCCTGGGAGACGCCGGTCGACTTCAGCAGCCTTCTGCAGCCGCCGCCACCTCCGCCGCCTCCGCCTCCGCCGCCGGCCGAACCTGAGCCACCGCCCAAACACCTGCTGGAGGAGGGGTGAGACTCGTCATCTGCCGCAGAATGGTCACTGTCCGACGACCGATACAGCATTGTAGTCGCACATTTCGATGCCGTATAATTGTTGTGAATATATCTTACAGAATAGAACGAGAAGCATTAATAATTTATAAATTATTATCGATTTGTGACGAATTTAAGAACAAGTATTTTCTAGGTAACTCATATTTTCTGTCCAATGGAAATATCCTTAGATTGCATCGTCATTTCGCATATGTTTGCACGTTCTACTAGCCACGGGCACACTTAACAAATCCGTCTCTGTTCTAAATTTCAGCATCCAGCTGATCACCTCTTACGGCGGGGACACGACGGAGGACGAGTCAGATGAGGAGGAGCCTCCCGCGCCGCCGCCGGTCCGCAGAGCAGCTCCTGCCAAACGCCGCTCACCGCCGCGCGGGACGAAACCGCAGTCACCACAGTACGGGCCGAAACCGCTGTCACCAGAGTACGGGCCGAAGCTTCCATCGCCAGAATACGGACCGAAACTGCCGTCACCTGGGTCACCCGAGTACGGGCCTAAGATGCCGTCCCCGGAGTACGGTCCGTCGCTGCCGCTGGCGTCGTCGCCGGAGCAGTCGTCGCCGCCGTCCTCCCCGGAGCCGCCGGCGCCGGCCTGGCTAACTATGGGTCCGTTCGGCACCACGGCGGCTGCGTTCGTCGGGCCGGTGCTGCCGCCGCACCTGGTCGCCGGCTCTGCGGCGTGCTCCGCTGGCAGCTCGGTGGTCCACTCTGCCGCCGGGTCGGAGGCAGGGTCTTCAGACGAGGCGGAGGAGGCGGAGCTGCTGGCTCAGCTGCGGGAGCGCGCCGCCCAGCTGCGCCAGCTCGGCGGGGAGCTGCCCAGTGGTGTGGAGCGATTGGTCACCGAGCCCGAGCCGGAGCTGGACATCCTGGCTGCCATCGAAGCCGAGGTGCCCCCGGATGCTGAACCAGAACTGGACATCCTGGCTGCAATCGAGGCCGAGGTGCCCCCGGACGCTGAGCCGGAGCTGGACATCTTGGCTGCAATCGAGGCAGAGGTGCCCCCGGACGCTGAGCCAGAGCTGGACATCCTGGCTGCAATTGAGGCCGAGGTGCCCCCGGACGCTGAGCCAGAGCTGGACATCTTGGCTGCAATCGAGGCAGAGGTGCCCCCGGATGCTGAACCAGAACTGGACATCCTGGCCGCAATCGAAGCCGAGGTGTCCCCGGATACTGAACCAGAACTGGACATCCTGGCTGCAATCGAGGCAGAAGTGCCTCCGGACGCTGAGCCACAGCTGGACATCTTGGCTGCAATCGAGGCAGAAGTGCCTCCGGACGCTGAGCCAGAGCTGGACATACTGGCTGCAATCGAGGCAGAGGTACCCCCGGACGCTGAGCCAGAGCCGGCTGCGGACCCAGCGCCGACTGAGCAGAAGTCGGAGCCGGTAGCGGTTGAAGAGGAGGCACAGCCGACTTCGTCTGGGTCCCGCAAGAGGCGCCGCAAAGCCCGCTCCCGCGCGGTAGCAGAAGACGGCCCGCCGGCCAAGGAGTCGCGGTTGGGAGCCCAGCGGGATGTGCCCGGGTCTCCGCCGCCGCCTGCTGACGATCTGATGGCCATGATCGAGGCGGAGCGGCCGCCTGACCACGATCAGTCACCAGACCTTCCGCCCGCCTCCGCAGCCGCCGACGACGACCCAGCCATGGACATCATGTCGGCGATCGAGAACGAAATGCCGCCAGACTATGAGTCTGCAGCGGGATCGCCGGCCGCCTCCGCCCCCGCCGCCGCCCCCGCCGCCGCCCCCGCCGCCGCCCCCGCCGCTGACCCGATGTTGGACATCATCTCGGCAATCGAGAACGAGCTGCCGCCTGACTATGAGAGACCGAGCGACGGTCAGGCCGCTTCTACAAAGGAGTCTGAGTCGTCTGCGGCGAATGATACTGAAGAGAAGATGGAGACAGATGAGACGAAGTTGGAGAATAAGATGGATATTGAACCGGAAGATAAGCCAAAGGCGAAGACGGACACAGTGAAGACGAAGACTGAGCTGGGGAAGTCCAAGCCATCACCACTGGTTCGCCGCCGCTCCGTCCAGGGCATGGGTCTGATCGCATCGTACGGCTCTGACTCCGACTCCGACTCCGACTCTGGTTCAGACTCGGACTCGCGGAACGGCTCTGGCTCCAGCTCCGGCTCCAGCTCGGACTCCAGGTCCGGGTCGGGGACTCGGCGCCGGCGGCGTAAGGTGGGTCCGACGGACCGCACTCCGCCGCGAGCTCCCCTGCCGGCCGCCGAGCCGGGGACTTCGCCCGTGTACGGTCCTGCACCACCGCCAGCTGGAGAGTCCTCCCTGTCGTCACCGGCTGCGGCTGCAGACGGCGCCACCGCCGCAGACACCGCCACTGCTGCCGCCTCTGCTGCCGCCTCGACTGCCGCCTCGACTGCCGCCTCGACTGCCGCCCAGCCGGCCGCGCCGGCCGTCGGTCTCTTCCCCTCCACAGAAGCGAGCTCCAGCAGCGCTGCCGCCGTCCTGCGTCCCGCGGAGACCAGCACAGCGGCGCCTACGGCCTCCCGCAAACGAGCGGCAGCGTCTGTCAGCCCGCCGCCGGCCGCGGCCAGCTACACCACCTTCTCGGCGGGGGAGTATGAGGCGCCGACGCTGCAGGCGCAGGACGGCACCTGTATGGGTCTGGGGTTCCAGGGGGAGGAGGGGCAGGAGCGGCTGGCCTGGGAGGGGGAGGCGCCGCAGCGTGACCGGCGGCGCCGCTCGCCGGCCGCGGAAAGACGCGGGTTTGTTCAGTTCCAGAAGGGTGGTACACTGCAGCCGCCGACGGAGCCGGCGCCGGAGGAGGAGACCAGGGAAGACGAGGATAAACCGGTGACGCCATTCTCAGACGCAGGTGGGTAGCGAGCTGGGCCTTCATGGTGGCAGTGTTCGATGAGCTACCTTTCTGCTGCGGCAGTACAGACTGTCCATAGTTAATGCTACGAGTCTCGGGTCGTTAAAGTCATACAGATTTATGATTGATCAAGGCGGTGTAGTGCTGTTCGGATATTAAGTGTTTATTCATTTTTAAGAATACTTATTTTCACTGCTGTGTAATTATGCAACGTTTTCTGATCAGATATTATGGCCACGGATATTGTCAATAGATCACATTCAAATGGTCTTTTTGTGTTTGCAGATACCGAAGACGCAGACAAGATCAACGACATGGTGGAAGAGATTGTGGACAAGCTCGAGTTTCTGGGCGTGGGCCTGGAAGCCGTGTCACCCGTCAAAGTGCTTGCAATCCAAACCCAGGTAGGGATGCTTGATTGTCTCATCCGAGGCGGAACAGGGGCGATAATGCTCTCATCTGCCTCGAGCCCATTCGTCTAACCCATCTCCGATTGGTTGCACAGCTGACTGGTAGTTGATGGCGCAAAGTGACCTTTGTTGTCGACGCGCCCAAAAACCCCAATACACAAACCCACTGGTTGTTGATCCTTCTTAGACCAAGACGTTCAGTGTGCAAACATGTATTCACCTTTCAGACCCTTAGGGCATGCCAAGCTTACTTTGACGTGTCGTCAGCGGCGGATTTTTGTTACCATGTTTTTGTGATGTTTGTGCGGATGTTTGTTACCGTCCTGTTACCGTATTGCCACTCTACCCTGACCGTTACTCCCCGCAGACGCTGTGCGCGGCCTGGCAGTCGGGCGACCTGCGCGCCGCCTACTTCCTGCGCTGGCTGCAGACCGAGGTGGCCTCGTTCGCCGCCCGGGAGCGCGAGTCGGCGCCGCCCGGCTGGACCATGCAGTGGCACAGGTACGACTCCCACCGGCGCCGCGTCCGTCCCAGCCACACTGCCAGCAGCGCCCCTGGCGGCCACAGCGCGAACCAGCCGCTCCCACTGATGGCCCAGACGGCTGGGAATGGTAGACAAGAGATGATGGCTGGCTATCTGCCGACACATGTAACTGCTAAGGCCATTGGCGTCGTCACGTTCCATGGGGAAAAGGGAAGGGTCGTAGACGGGGTTCCCCGGGGTCCTCAGTGCTGGGACTCGACGGGAAGGCGGCGGCGGCGGTCGGTAAGCTCGGTTCTGTGCGGTTCCGAAGCTGTGTCCGCGATCGTTTTGCTGTCAGTGGGATTGTTGATGTCAAGCTGTCGGGCTTTTCTCTGGTCTGGAGCGAGTGTGCAGTCTAGTCTTGCAATACTGAGTGAGAATGTGCGACTACTGATTACTATGCAATATGCATCTGTCTGCAACATGCCACATGCTGCTGGTAAAATAAACACCTGCAATCTATGTAACACTATTCTTTAAAGCTGCCGTCATGTCATGTATTTATAACAACCAATTCACAGTGCTTTAAGTTCATTATTCGGTTTGCCGAGCTTATACGTTCCTTTTCATGTGGGTTTGCTAATAATGCGCAAATATGTGCTGACATGATCACTTCACAGCCTTATATAGTGAAAAGAGCTGAATGATGGCATTTCACAACCGAAATTGCGCGCTCATGCCGATGCTACCAGTGGAGGCCACTGTCTCGGTGTGGGTACGCCATCGGTGGCCACCCGTTGAGTGACCTCGGTAACACATCCAGCGGAGCGGAGTGTGTCCGTGGCGAGCGAGCGAGCGATGTGTGGGGGCAGTGTGAGCCGTACGTGAGTATAACCTGGAGAGAGAGAGAGAGAGTCGTCTGCCCGGCTGACGGTCCACCACGACGCTGCCGGTCGGCTGTGAGGCCCGGACCACGGTGGTCCGGGTCTGGAGGATCACCGGACCACCGCCGGCTGCTGGTCTGACTTCACTGACTCGTCGGCGGCCCGGAGTCGGGCCTGATGGTACGTCACTGAGGGGTCTCACTGGGTGTGTCACTTTGTCTGGTGGCGGGGAGTGTGCCCGCTTGCTGGATCTGTTCTCACAAGTATGTGCTGTGTCGTACTTGCTGTACAGAGTTCTTCAGTCCAAGTCTTTCAGAGCCGAGCGTAACTTGCCCGATCACGAAAGTGAACCAATGTAACGAGCTACGACTGCAGCTTTGGACCGGCAGAAACAATTGCTAACACGAAATCGGCTCTGCCAGATATCTGTCATATACTTGTGAAAATGGATACTGGTCACTGCATGCCAGCAATTTATGGGATGTTTGAACGAATATTTGTTGTTGTGGTGGCCACCGGGTAATTTTTAATATTTTTAGTTCAGCATTATTTGTACTGAGTCTCGATCCGAGTACCAATGCTTTTTATCAGTTTTGATCTCACTGACCAGATAGAACCTGATCCAAAATACACATTTCTGTTGACAGTTCACACTCTGTGTCGTTTCGCCTTGTAGAAGCAGTCTTAATTGTAAGCGGTAGATGTCGATTTTTTACGATTAGATCCACCTCTTTTTTCCCTCGGCGAACAAATATCTTTTCTTTTTTAGCTTGTTGCCAGTTGTTACCAGTCGCCAGTTTATCCTTCTAAATGCCTATCGAGTAGCTTGGCATGTTGTAGGCTGCAGATTCCGGAAAGTGTTGCTGTCTGTTTCCTGAATCACTTTCATAACTGTCGGCTTTCTCGTAATTTGTTTCAAAATTTGGTAACAGTTCCCAGTTTCTTTTTCAAGCGAGAAAGTCTTAATTAATGTGCTTCTTTGTCTCGTAAATATGCAAGTCATGTTTTCGGACAATAGCGCGAAAACCGTTTGGGCAAATGCACTGTTATAAAGGCTATGGCAAAACCCACCAACCATGCTTCAGTTTATGATTTGCTAGGACATCATCATTCCCCGTATTACAGACGCGTCTCGCCTGTGGTTGGCCGCCGGTGTCGTGCCGTGTGTATGCCGCTGTATGCTGCTGTATCAGCTGCGTCTCCTGCCGGCAGGTGGTGTTAGTCTGAGTCTTCTCCCTGGGGTGGCTGCGGCGGCCCTGGTGGTAAGTATACCGCGTCGCCCGACTGAGCCTGTGACGGCCGGCCCGTGCCAGCCCGCTGACCCGCCGCCTGTCCCCCGGCAGGAGCAGGAAGCGCTACACCTACACCAACCTGCAGACGGGCCGCAGCCAGGCCGACTTCCCAGACATGGAGACTAGCTCAGGTCAGAATATGCAGTCGATGTCCCTCGGGTCTCTGACAATTGCTCGCGCGGACCCTGTATGTTTATGGCTGCGGTTGCTGTGCAGATGTGCTTGTTACCGTTGGTTTTCAATTATTTCAAACTGCGTCCAGGACGTGCTGGAGTGCAAGAAAACGCTTTACGGATCAGTTGGGTGTGCATGGTTAGCTCTTTCTCGAGTGAAGATTGCCGCCGCCCGGTAGAGAACATCTTCGAGCCTCGTGACTGTCGCGAATGTAACTCAGTTTTCTGACAGTCTCACTCCTGCCTCAGAACCGGTACCTGCCCCGGCCGAGCCTGCCGCTAAGAAGCGCGACAAGAAGAAGAAAAAGCCAGCCGCCGCGGACACGACAGTGGCGCCCTCTGCCGCTCCTGCACCAACGGCAGCCGTGCCGCCGGCTCCGTTGGCGCCACCTGCAGTGGAGCCGGCCGTCCCCGCTTCACCAGAGTCCACAGCTCCTCCCCCTCCGCCGCCGCTGATGGCGGCTCCGGTGCCCACTCCGCCGCCCGGTGTCCTCAAGAAGGCGGCGCCGGCGGCTGCCAGCGGGGGCCTGCCGCCGCCGCCGCCCCCGCCCAAACTGCCGGGCGGAATACGTCCGGAGGCACCACCGCCACCGAGATTCAAAGTGACGCCCCCGCCGCCGTCGCTGTCCACGTACGAGCCGCCGCCGCCCGGGGAGGAGCCGGAGGGGCCGCTGCCGGTTCCGCCGCCGCCCCCGCCGGCGGCGCCCGGGCAGCAGCTGCTCTCGGAGCTGGACAGCTTCTACTCTGAGGTAGGGTTGATGAACGAGGTGTCGGCGCCGCCCATGCTGGCCGCCACGGAGACGGAGGCGGAGCCGACGCTGCCGCCCACACCGTCACCGCCGCCGCCGCCACCGCCGCCGCCGCCTCCACAGCCTCCGCAGCCAGAGGAAACCGGCGCGGTGGCTGCCGTGCACCACCACAAGAAGAAGAAAAAGGTGAGTCGAAGTTCCATGTTGTGATCTGGTAAGACTTAGGAGAATCGCCGTCAGAAGTGCCGAATGTTGCTTATAGGGAAATAATCACCTTTCATTTTTGTTTGCACCAATTTCTTAGGCTTCGGTTATGGTATGGCAATGATTTAATTTAAATTTAAGAATAAAATAAAATTACTCCCTCATTCAATGTTGTAAGTTTTTAAAAAAATAAAATAAAGTACATATACTTTCGAAACTCATGAGGAGTATTTTCCCATCACTATTGAAGCGCGGCATATCTGGCGCCGGTGTTTCGAATTTGCTCGACGCTGGATAATGTCCCTGCAAACAAGGGGAGCGATCTGGCGCAGGGGCAGGATTCCTGTCTTCTATGCCGGTGACCCGGGGTCAAATCCCTGGGCGGGTCGCTGAAACAGTCGACCGGCCTCCATATAATAACCCTCGGAACAGGGTGAGAGTTCCAGCACCATGATCCCAAAGAGGATACGGTGCTTGGGCCACCAAACGCAAACCTGCAAAACAAATTCTGCCGACACTAAAATGCCCGTCGCTGGTTCCAAAGTTGATTTTCTGATTGATTGCCAATGTTAATTGTTCTGTCGAGTTGTTTTGAAAAAACTATGTTTGCATGATGATATAAACCAATACAAGCAAACATACAAAGCTTGTACAAAGCTTGGTAATGCAGACAATTTATGAAACAATTTAAAACCAGGTACAATTTGTGGCCGCCATAGGACAAGTTAACTGCTAACTTGTTTCCTTGTTTATTCAATGGATATCAAAATGTATAGGATCGCCAGTAATATATCGAAACAAGCAGGATTCGAGCTATATTTTCCCACTACATTGTAAGAAAACAACGGGAAAAGCCCGCAGTTGATGAGATTCAAAAGTTACTTGCAAGCAAGCTTGCAAGTACCGTCATTGCAAGTGTGGAACGCTTATCAACTTTGACTTGAAATATATTTCAGTAGGAATACTTATATGCAAAATGTGATGAATTTACAATATATTCTTGCCTCGTCTATCGATTTCAAGTAATAACTCCATTTTTGTTGGAAAAGGTGATTATTTCCATTTATGGAAGGGTTTATGTATGGGTTAAGCTCAAATCTCCATATGTACTTGAGGACGTCGTAACTTTGATGCGATGTCTGTTGTTTATGAAAGGGTTCAAGGATGGGCATAAGGTTCATCTCAAATCCTCTTGTATTTGGAGTACGTCGTTACTTTGGGCCTGTTCCCGTCGCTCCTCTAACCTCCTCTAACTTCCTCAAAGCTGCTCAAACTCGCTCCAGTCGTAACCAATAACACAGAGCTTACCGAACGAGAAGCTCTGGATTGGCAGTTTGAGCAACTTTGAGGAAGTTAGTGGATGTTAGAGGCGCCACGGGAACAGGCCCTTCGATGCGTTGCCTTGGCCTCGCCATTGCCACTTGTATGCTGTTTCATCACTTCCGTATGTATCTTATACTGAAGCGTCATGTGGCGGTACGTCCACACCAGAGGCGTAGCTTCTCCAGAAATGTTTGCGGGGGGGGGGCTGAGCTGGAAAAAATCGCTTAAAGGGGGTGTGCCTACTCGCATCGGTCATGTGGAGTTGTTGACACTGGTCTATAGAACATATTTTTATTAATTTAGCCTTATACTTCATTTCTCCAGATTCGCTGTACTTGTAGTTGCTTGAGATATTCCAAATTCGCCAAGATCATGTTAGCAACACAAAATTATCGAGATTCGCCAGAGAACTTTCGCTACTAGAAGCACTGCCCTTATATTACAACGCTAGCATATATCGTTAACGCTGGCCCATAGAAAATAGCTCGTGCGCGCCGATAGCAGCTGCCGAACAGAGCCTCGATAACGATTTTAAATTGTTCGTATGCTTTTTTATTGTCTTTGGTGCGCCATTCTAGATAACATCTTCTTTACTCTGTTTATAGTGGCGATCGTTTATGGATTTTGAAACAAAACAATATGCAAAACATAATATAAGTACAAATTCAACCAAAGGGCACCAGTTGTGAATTTTATCGTTTGTTTATTGGGGTTTTTGGGCGCGCCGACTACTTAGGTCAATTTGCGCCCAGTGAATTTTATCGTATAAAATAATAAAACTAAAAAGCTTCTTACCATAAGAAAAATATACGATATTCCAAAACAGTAGGCACACATCCTTTAAAGTACCATCAAATCCACAAAGTAGATTTATCCCCGAATTTGACCCACTTTTTCGTCCAAGTTGAGGGGGCTGAAGCTCCCCCAAACTGAATAGGATCCTACATCCCTGGTCCTACACCACAAGACGCAGTGCCGGGTCATCCTCCCGGCGGTGTCGGTGGTATTGGGTTGGATCTTCACGACTATCGGCAATAACAGCCGTGGTCCTCACGCCGACCCTAACGGGGTAACCGGGTGACCTCGCCAGGAGCCAGGCGCGAATCTGGAACCCACGGATTCCGAGCCAAACCCGTCAACTGAGCCATCCGAAACTCGATCATTCTCCTGGAACCGCCTCCGGGTGGTCGAATTCAAACATACGTGCATCCTGAATGATTACAAGTTAATCGGTGTGTTTCAGGGCAAGATGAGCTCCTCCGCCCTAGTACACAAGAAGAAAGGCGTGGACAAGCTGGTGGCGAAGTGGAAGACGGTGCAGAAGGAGCTGCGGTAGTGCGCGGCACCGGAGACTGTACAAATGTAATGTTTTTAATGCTCCTTCCCGCGGTGCGGGAGCCGAGGAAGTGCGCGGCAACGGAGATTGTACCAATGCAATGTTTTGATATGTTCCTTCCCGCGATGCAGACGAAGCTGAGGTAGTTAGTACGCGGCACCGGAGATTGTACCAATGTATGTTCCTTCCCGCGCTCTGCTCGACAGCTGCGTAGTGTGTCGATACATGCCTGTTACGCGCTTATGTCAATAAACTAACCAGTCTGCAATTGTCCCGCTTTGTTCGACCTTCGTTTCAGCGCAGAAGCATAATCCCAAAAAACACGAGAGTTTTGACACATTTGTTTTATTTCTCGTCACATGTCATAGTGGGCAGCGCACAACCTAGCTGATGAGGGCCGAGGCGGTGGAGGCCTCGTACTTCCAGGTGGGCGGCAGCACCTGCTTCTTCTTGTAGTAGCGGGCCAGCCGGTGGATACGGGACTCGATCAGAATCAGACGGAACTTGGAGTCCTTGTCCTTCCTGCGAACGCAAGCAGGAATATTGTGTTAATATTGGCGCAAGCTGCGAACTCTCGACCGAAGCGCTGACATAAAGTTTGACTTTCATGCCATACCGACACTCGCCGGGTGCCTCAGAAACATAATTTCAGTCTACATTTTCTGAGCTGATGGACGATATTCTATCTATGAAAACGACAGGTATTTTGAGCCACACCACACAAAGACGCTACATACGAAGAACACTGAATTCTGGACTGGGATCAACAGATTGGTAATGATGTGAAACCTATTCCGCAAGACGCAAGTAGACGTAAGAATTAAATAGGCATCAACAAAATACAACCTCGCCAATAACCTTTCAAAAATATTTGTTTCGGACGTCAACGCAAAAGTTTATGCTATTTCGGAGACATGTTCCAAGTCATATTTTGTTGTGTTATTGTTTTTTTTTGGGGGGGGGGCGCTAAAGCTCATTGAGGCTATCAAGCGCCCTCATATTTTGTTGTGGAAAGGAGTAACAATTGTATGGTCACCTCACTCCCGACAGACGCGGACAGCGCCCATAACGACACACTCCATACGAAGGGACTGTCCGTGTTATGTTGACAGTTACAAGCACAAATCCACATGGGTAGCAACTACTTTCCATTCGAACCATTCGATCGAAACAGCAAGCAGCACTAATTGAGGAAAAGCCAAACAGGAGTACCAGGCGTCATTTACGGATTGAAGAGCGCCGCACTACCGCAGTAATGTGAAGCACATAACGGTCGCAGAAGTGCCACACATTTTTTACAAATTTAGTCAAAGTATTTTAAATGGATGAATTTCAAAGGTCACAACTCACACTCCCGCTAAGCAGGAGCTTGTTGCACCGGCTCTGACCCCCCATTTTATCACGGAATTTCTGGTTACCGTCATAATTTAGAAGCGAACGTTGCACCATGTTGTAAAAGGGAATCTGTATATTTAGTTTATATTATATGCAACTGATTGTAGAGGCGTACACACCTAGCAGAGGTTTGCTAATTGCCATAGCTGCAGCCAGCTGCTAGCTTAGGCCAGGCAACCAACCACCACAGGGGTAGGATTCATGCAGTCAGAATACAACATCAGAGCCAACGCACTTAATTATGCAACATAATGCTGTTTGTTCTGACATAAACCTATCCCAAATACGCCTCGAGTCTAGACTGATCAATGCTATGGAATCCGATCAAATGTGACAGGGTGGCTGGACCATACTGACCTGAACTTGTCCAGATGCTTGCGGATGGCAATGGCCGTCTTGATCATGCAGTGCAGATCCTCAGGAATGTCAGGGGCCAGGCCCTTTCCCTTGAGGATGCGCAGGATCTTGTTGCCGGTCACAAAGCGGGTCTGGGCCACGCCGAGCGTGTCACGCAGGATCACACCTAGAACAGAGGCAAGACACAGGTCAGCTGTTTGATAATGGTGAAGTCATTGGCTAAAAGTAAAATGCTGTCACACAAATTGCATGAACATGCAGCAATGGGTTTCATGATATAAGGATAACTAAGCTGGCTTTGTGACACAATAATTTACCATCAGACTGGAAACAAACAATGACACTGGAAAGCTCAAAACTGACCACAGACTAACTCGGTAATGACAAGTGACAACCAAAGAACTATGAAAAGGCTTTGTTGTGAATTCAACCCAATCATTCAGCTAAACCAACACAGTTGCATTGTCAGTGACTGGGTATCGGTGGGCAGGCAGCATCATCAACGTTCAAGTTAGAGCTGGTCTGTGGTCAGATCATATGGCAGCCTGTATGTTGTCATCTCAGTGCATCCTGCCTTGTGATCTCGATCCTAATGGCAATAATTGTATTTTATCACCAGGTTTAGCTGTACCAAACAATACAATACATGAATGAGCCAACACCCTGACCAGGCAGAGCAACTTGTCAAGTTTTTCCTGAGCTGCAGCACAGTGAGCAAAGCATTCCACATGGATGGGTCAATAGATAAAACTAATGTAGAACTCTGCTGCAATCCCTTGAGATGCACACTTTGGTGGTGTGCTGCAATTAATAAAATGATAAGGCGTTCCCCAAGGTCAGGGTTTTACATGATACAGGCAAACTGATAGCAAAACATCAAATTTGGTTAGTGTCATAAAAATAACCATATGACCCCAGACCAGCTGAAACTCGCACCTTGAGACAGTGATGACAGTGACTGTGCCTCACTCCCAGGAGACTATGGGTCATGGGAGTTACACATACAAAAAGAAAAGACAATAAGTCAGTCAGAGCTGATAAGAGGTAGCTTTCAGACCTAAGTTTAATATCAGTTGCTGGCACTAGGTCCCCCAAATCCATATATTGATGCATCTATAAATTTTTCATTAAGTGGGCAGTGTTTATCACCACAGTACTTTAGGGAAATATTCACCTTTTCCCACAAAAATGGGGTACGACTTGAAATTTATAGACAAGACAGAAATATATTGTAAATTCGTTTCACTTAAATTTAACTATCCACATCAACAACTGAAGAAGAGGCTCAGTTTTGTCCAGATCTGTTCACTATATTCCTATCAAAATATATCTCAAGTTAAAGTTGATAAGTGTTCCGCACTTTCAATGACCAGTACTTGCAAGCACTTTTGGATCTCATCAAACTGTGGACTTTTTTCCTATTTTGTTTTCTAATGCAATGGAGTGGAAAATATATTTTAAATCCTACTTGTTTCGATGATATGACAATCGATCCTATACATTTGACAGCCATTGAATTAACAAAGAAATCAAATTAACAGGTTACTTTGGTACAAATATGGTGGCCTAGTTGTACTGGTTTCGAAATTGTTTCATATATTTTCAGCATCACAAGTTTTGTGTAACTTTTATCTGTCTGTACAATGGTTTATATAATCATTACATTTTTTAAAGTCAAACAATATGAAAAACTGGCAATTAAATCAGAAGCTCAATTTGGCCACCCCCAGGGGCCTATTTAATGTCAAGTCATTTATTGCTCATTGACCGATGAGGGATGTTGCCACATGCCTTGTCACACATGCTTTAATTCTGGTCCTATGGCTTGTTTACATATAGGATGCAGGGAAAAGACACCATCGTTGGTAACCTTCATGAAGCCCACTAGGTACTTGCTTGATAATTTTCCAAACTTACTACTCTGAATTTGGAAATAATTTGATTTGATTCTCAAATTTAAATTAATTAACTGTTATATATAACAGAAGCCTACTAAATTGTTGCTTAAAACAAAAGGTGATTTTTCCCATCAAGAATACAAAATGACAATTATTGGCATTTCACTAAAACAGTCACCATAGCAAATAGCCAGTCTCCAAAAATAATCACAACATCTCACACACAACTGTTTACTCTATCAACCTTGGTCACAACTCAAAATAGTTTGCACAATTTCGTTTATTTGTTTTGAGGAAATATTGAGAAGCCATCATGTGACAAGAAATTACACCAAATGTTGTAATTTTATAAGGATAACCTGGTTAGATTGTCAAGTACATATTTAAGACGATAAACATAAATGAAGAAATAACATGCCATAACAATGCCAAATATTTATTATTATTAATCATCTTACCTATGATGTTACAGCATCAATATATGATAGTGATTTTAATTGGAGTACACAAATTGATTCAGATTTCAGGTGAGCCACAGGATACAAAATTGTGTGCACTTTAAAACCAATATTGCATCAATTTAGAAGATAATCATTGAACATCTGGGTGGCTAAAACTACAATTCACAGGTTCATCGGCTATCCCTCCCATCACTATTAAGCTCGCCCCCACACAGGTGCATTTTAATGTGATGCGTTGAATTCTGTCACATTTTGATGCCTCCTAATGCATCTAAATACAACACATTAAGACCCATTGATAGGCATCAATACATGACGGAACACACCACATCGCACCTGCGTGGGGCAGGCCTTGTACAGCGTCTCATACATGCTGTTGGTAAATGGGCCATTTTCCAAATACAATTCCATTTAGGGTTTGGGTTTAAGGGCGCCTCAACTATTAAGTTATATGCCAATTCCATTGAGCTGGATCAAAATACATAAAAAAATCAGGCCTAGTGTCAGTAAATTATATGGCAACAAGTGTGATATACCTATGTGACAAATGTATGAGTGAGCAAAGCTCAGTAGGGTTGCACACCATCTTGGAATAGATTAAACTGAACAACAGCTGTGATATGTAAAACAAAAATGAATACAATGTAAAGAACATAAACAATCTACAAACATGACCACATTTTGATGAGAAGTAAGAAAGAACACATTAAATAAGAATAGTTAAGGCACTGAGCAGAGAATGACAACTAACATAACCTAACACACTTACCAATCTCAGAGGGAGTGTGTCCCTTGCGAGCCAGCTTGAAGATCTGGTCCTTAACATCATCAGAGGTGAGCTTCAGCCATGTGGGCACACTCCGGCGGTATGGGAGGGCCGACCTCGAAATACCCTTTCTGAAAGAAGCATTATGTTCTCAAGTATAATAAT
This sequence comes from Semibalanus balanoides, assembly GCA_014673585.1. NCBI lineage: Eukaryota > Metazoa > Arthropoda > Thecostraca > Balanomorpha > Balanidae > Semibalanus > Semibalanus balanoides. Next base: position 147,860 of record VOPJ01006922.1, on the reverse strand, counting down.
GATCCACTAATAACAAAAATCAGAATTTAGTTAATCTCAACCATGGGTGGAACTTAGATTTGAGGTGGTAGGCACTGCTACATTTTTTTAACAATGCCTATGACGCGATTTGGTAAAAATGAGGCTCATAACAATAAATTGTATCCACAATTAACTTCAATAAGTTACGCACCTGATTTTAACTTAATTTGAAATATTTTGACAACCATTTAAAACCTTTACGAATAACCCATGCAGGTAATACTGATACATTCATGGCGCCGCTACATACCAAGCAAAACATGTCACTATGAATATACAAAAACAGGTATCAATTCACGAATATCACCTACAAAAATTAGAAGAATTTAATACTGATGAATTAACATTGCAATTTAACTTACCCGGGCGTGTGCATACGACCCATGATTGAATTTGTTTATTGCTGGTGTGCCGCAACACGGTCCAACAAATGGAAAGAACTTGGCAGCGTTGTCGTTCACCAAACATAGAAAATATTTGATTTCTTGCTAGATGAATTTGTCCTTATTTGTATGGAGACACTTGATTTGTATTTGTATGATTATAAAATAAATAAATACAAAATTGAATTCAGTAAGCTCTTTTGTTAAATCAAACAATATTGGTTTGGAACATTAGGCTAGCAAATTCGTAGAATCCCCTTCAAAGCACTGTAGCTTCNCCGGAGAGTGCGTAAACAAAGTCAGGTATTCGTGGCGAAAGCGACGCACTAGCACCGGACACATCAGAGGTGAGTTTGAAGCACAGGGCCACGAGCGATAAAATCACGGTACACCACCACTTTTCAAAAACTATCTGACACATTGTAAGACTATTTCCCAAAGACTTATCTTTATCCCAGGAACACCCCAAAGTCACTTAAAACCAGGCGCACATCACGCCAGCAGGCGCAGCGTAACAAGCGCCCCTATCGTCCTCAAGGTCAGAGGTGGGCCCAAGTAGGTCATGCTGCATATTGGGGACATGTATCGACGATACAAACACATTGAACCCGGTTTCACTTATAGATCGTTATAATGTCGAGAGTTATTGGCAAACAAGTGTTGGTGACCTCGGATGACTATCTCTGTATGGATCACTGAACACAAATTGCACCTGTATTATCAGGAATGACCTATGATAACATGATCTATACGGAATTGGACTGATAGCATGAGTATCCTTGAAATAGAAAGCCTTTTAATATTTTACCGTTGGCTTATAATGTAGAGGTCACGAAATTGACCTAAACTGAAGTTACCGATATCAAAATTTAGAGATGACCAATTATAGGTATATATGACCTTATGCAATTCTGCAAGTTTGAAACCAATCGGCCAGAAACTGTGACTGTGGTACGGCTGCAAACTTGTTGGAGGTGGGGTCACATGACCTGGCCTGGTAACCTGACCTGAGGCCAGGAATTTCACACAATGTGTATACAATGTGGATAAGTAATGTCCAAACACCTGTGCCAAAAAAGGCGGGGCTACACGCCGCCGTTTTTCTGCTATATTTGAAAATTAGTGGGACGTCTACCCCCCCCCCGGCACGGCGCAGTTTTTAGTCAATCAAGTGAAAACCGATGTTGTTGTTTTTTAATCAAACTGATTAGGTCTTCTTGGGATTCGACCTGCAAACAACTGTTTTCCGTTCGACCAAGTTTTAACTAGCTCAATTGTTTTGTCAAACTTTAAATTCTTACCTTCCGAGCTATTATATTTATATATTTATCTTACACTTCGTTAAATATAATTTTCCATTTACATTTATATATTCATTCACAACAAATAAAATGTATACTGTCAAAGACAATAAATTATATAATTAAAATAATTATATAGTCAAGATTAGTAAACAAAAATACACAAAATAGAACTCAAATCAATATTGCCGCCCAGACCGACTGATCTGCATGGTGCAAAGGCGTGGCTTGCGCAAAGGCGTGACTTGGTGCAAAGGCGTGGCTTGGCCAACAGTGGCTTGCGGTAGGTAAATATTAAATCACATGTATTCCTATATATTTAAGAGTTCGAATTTCTGCGCCACAAAAAAAAAATGATGGTGTCGCATTGGTCAGCCCAGGTGCAACCCCAATCCAATAATAAAGTTTTCCTTTCACTCTACTCCCTGCTCTGCAAATTCTTGTAAGTTGTTCCTATAGAATAAACATACATTTGTTATACTTTTCTCAATATGATGTTAAAATTACCAGATATATTATATTGTACTATCATGTTCCTGGGAACCCGAAGTGGATCTGGAAATCCCAGTTGGGATCACTAGGCATAAATGTGGGCGGATTGGATCTTTTGTGGATCCCTTCACTTATGGTGTACCTGATCTGGTGTCTCCTGTGTGATCCCAGGCACAGGACATCATATAATCTCACAAGATATCAGCTGGATTCCGGATCCCAGGCAACATGTCTGGAGGTACAGTGACTCTCGGTTTGAACCTTGAAAAGTGCCAATTCGAGTATCGCAATCTCTTCGAAAGCCTCACATGTCACTATAAATAACATACATTTACATATGTCTTCCTGAAGCAACAAACTACTCGGAAACTGCGCAGTGTGCATATGTTTCAAGGATCCGCATACTTATCGTGACGTCATTTCGCCAATATGACTTGAGTAATTACATGGTCAATAAGGTCAATGAGTCTATAGTGGGTATAGATAGTTCATCTATTTTAGGTACTTGATTGTTCTAATCTGGTTCTAAAAGTACGTGTATCGGAAAGATTTTCATTGTGATCGTGTTGATCGTTCTAAACTAGCGCGTATGTTTTCCGTATATATTATTACGTTAGGGGTTGTCTATACGGTTATTGGTCCCTCTTTACTGTGCGAGTGGTTAAGCAGGGTACATAGCATAGGGGGCACGGGGCCCATGCCCCCCCCCTGAGCGAACACTAAATTCACGACTACGATAGAATTAGATACGAAATGAGATTCTCTGAAAACCGACCCTACCCCCCCCCCCCGGTCAGCAACATATGGCTAGGAGCAAAATGTGATTTTCACACTAGATAGAAATGAGATTCTGGACAAAATTTGATTTTTTCCGGGACGAGGCCCCCCCCCTTAGAAAATCCTGGCTACGCAGTGCTAGGGAAGGCAATGTAAAACATTGAACGACAACACCTGGGTTAATCAATTCTGAAGACTTAAGGACATAACATTATTTTGTGTACACGTAGAAATGCTGTCAATAAAGTAATGCTAACATGAAGCAATATATTTTACATTTATCAATTATCAGCAAGACCAGGGCATAATGAGGGCATAATTGGGGCGTGAGACAGTTGCTCACTTTAAGACATGTGGTTGAGACAGTCCAGTCATTTCTTCCCCGCTGATTCCGCACCTGATCAGTTATCCCACAAATAGATGAAAGCATGCCAACAAATTATGCGTATGTGTGTGAAGCGCAGTGACAGCTCGATTAATTATGCAATTATGCATGCTGGAAAGGACGACTAATTTACAGCTTGTGAGGAATGAGGATGGGGTAATAGTCGCCAGCTCAGTCATTTGTGCGGATTTCCTCTGTGTCAGTGGCATTTATCAACGCTGGTGAATCACCGGAACTTTCCCTGCAACTGCAGAACAGGTCACTTCTCTGAACAACAGCTCTGATGGTTTATTGTAAACTATTACTAGCCCTAGATCCCGACACAAACTGAGAATCACACGTAAGGGACTGGGGAGGAAATAGCACGAAAACAGGAGACACTTTTGGAAAATGCTGCAGTGCGATGGGTTGCAGTAATGGTCTATTGAATAAACTATAAAAATTGAATAATCGCACATATATGCAGTCGAACTATTGACCAAAACAAGGGTAAAATTACAATATTTCGAGATAGAATCTGCGGAAATGAAGACTTATCCGAACATTGACGTGGAATGGGTGTGTATAAGAATACATGGGAAATAAAGGGGTGGATGTCATCTGGATACACGGGATACTAACCTCACCTTACCAGACCAATCCCACTACTGAGTGGCAGCCGCAGCTGATGAAGGCAAACGCAGCTGATGTCCCTGCCTAACCCACTACTGAGTGGCAAACGCAGCTGATGTCCCTGTCTAACCCACTACTGAGTGGCAGCCGCTGAGCCCAATCACAGTCTATGTCCCGCAGCAAAATACAATAGATCGCATATCTAGGTATGCAAGCAAGTACATACGCAGTGGAATTCGGAATTCCGTGCTTTCCATGTGCGTCTGCCCAAACATGGTACTTGTATCCATGCTTATTTTGCGCACATGTAGCTGATGCATGTTAACCTTTCAGTTTCAGGATCAGGCTTTGCAGAACACTACATCTTCTGTGGTCTAGTCCCATGGCTGCGAGCACTGTAACATCTCCTGTGGCCTAGTCTCATGGCTGCGCGCACATTTTTTTTTTAAATAAATGAAGTCCGAATGTTTTGTACGGATGGCTTTCCGAGGTCAGGACCCGCGCTAAACAATTATAATTACCGAATGTCAACCGACAAAACAACATAAATAGGATGGTTGTGCTTGTGCTCAGTGCGCACTGGTTACGCTTTCAATTTGCTAAAAAAAATCATCTCTCTTGAAGGCGTATACAACCTTTTTTATGCGCGTTACATATGACCTGTTGCACATTTATTTCTTTCTGTGCCAGTGCGCCCGCAACTTGATGTTTTCCGTTTGATCTCAATTCAGGACTCACGAAAGGATTTTACATATCTAATAAATCCTTTGTTAATGCAGTAGCAGATGAGTACAACTGGATCTTAGAACGGAGCACTCACTCAGGCTAGGCATGAATTCATGGATGAATGTCCTAGAATCGCACAGACGTATTCTGAGCCATTCGGGGCTATTACTGCAGGCGTTGTCTGCACAGGTTGTATTGCTGTGAAGGGCGGATCCGGCAATGTAAGTCATGCGGATATATATATATATATGTATATATATATGTGTGTTTATATATAAATATATAAATATATATATATATATATATAATCAAATTTCATGGGCCTAGATTGACATTTTAAGCATTAATCTTTTAAAAATGGCGCCACAATACATACATATGATAGTTCAAAACACTCAGCGATTGCTTGTGGGAGATTTGCTCAATCCGTCAGTCGTCACTCGTCACAATGAAGTAACTGAATCACCCTTGATGGTGTCATTGATCAAAAATTAAACAATCAAATGGGTCATTGTGACGGAAGGAAAAAATAGTTTAAGTTGCCAGTGACATTTCCGGAAATGAGGTTTGTCTAACCCTTCTCTAATCTGCAACAGAAATCTGTCGCCACAATCTTGGGCGCCAAAAGTTCCTCAGAGAATGAGGAAACTTGACACGCGGGACCTTGACCAACTGCGATGTTTCGGGAGAAACTGAACGTAATCGACATGATAGAGCAAACTTTGTTTGCCGCTGATTGTCCGCAAATACAATACAATTTCAAACTTCTCTCGGGCTAGTTTTGCATGCGGAAAGGGATATTCGATGAGATACACCCACACATGAACTCGGACATACACTCAACACCTGTCCTGCAGACGCACACAGTTCAATCCTGTGAGTATAACCAGATAAAATAATTGAGAAATAAGAAACTTAATGGCAAACTTTGTAACATTTCGTCTAAAATAGTATATACTGTATAGCCCGTGCCTTTGACACCAGTAAGCTACTAATGCGTACTTTCCTGTTGTTAAATGAACATCATGTAGTTGAAGATAAACAACACAAAAGGCGAGCAACAGGCAAACAGCAGTCCAATGAATGTGTACGGATCGTCTGTGTCCGAACAGTGCCGACATATTGTCGGCAGCACCACAGTCGTCTATCAGCGGGCACAACACATCACTCGTCTGCAGTGTCGGCTGCAGAGCTGACGCGAGCGATGTGGTACTGGTCAGTCGGCTCGTCGGGCGCCAGTTGGCTACAATCGATTCCGGAGAGCTCCGGAACGGATTATGTCCGGCGTCGGTAATCAGCGTGCATAACTCTGCCGTAATACGAGACGCACGGCGACGGACGGACGGACGGACGGACGGACGGACGGACGGACGGACGGACGGACGGACGGACGGACTCGGTCCGAGCCGGTGTGTCACCCGGGGCCGTCAAGCTCAGCCGCCAGCGCACGGCATCAGCCACGCCTGTGAGGCGAGCCAGTGCGACGCTCCGCAGCCGACAGCGGCCTCTTTACCGCTGGGCTTATGAAGCACGCCTGGCTTGGGCTGTAGGGGTCACCTGGGGGGTGCAGGCTGCCACCGCTGGGCTTATGAAGCACGCCTGGCTCGGGCTGTAGGGGTCATCTGGGGGGTGCAGGCTGCCACCGCTGGGCTTATGAAGCACGCCTGGCTCGGGCTGTAGGGGTCACCTGTGGGGTGCAGGCTGCCACCGCCGGGCTTATGAAGCACGCCTGGCTCGGCCTGTAAGGTCACCTGGGGGGGTGAGCTGCCACCGTGGGCTTATGAAGCACGCCTGTCGGTGCTGTAGGGTCACCTGTGGGGAGTTGCAGGCTGCCACGCTGGGCTTATGAGCACGCTGGCTCGGGCTTGTAGGGGTTCACTAGGGGTTGCAGGTGCACCGCTGGGGCTTATGAAGCATGCCTCGGCTTCGGGCTGTAGGGTGTCACTAGGGGGTGCAGCCACGCTGGGGCTTATGAAGACCGCCGTGGCTCGGGCTGTAGGGGTACTTGGGGGTGCAGGCTGCCACCGCTGGGGCTTATGAGCACGCCTGACTCGGGCTGTAGGGGTCACCTGGTGGGTGCAGGCTGCCACCGCCGGGCTTTGAAGCACGCTGGCTCGGGCTGTAGGGGTCACCTAGGGGGTGCAGGCTGCCACCGCTGGGCTTATGAAGCATGCCGCCTGGCTCGGGCTGTAGGGGTCACCTGGGGGGTGCAGGCTGCCACCGCTGGGCTTATGAAGCACGCCTGGCTCGGGCCTGTAGGGGTCACCTGGGGGGAGGGCGGGCTAAGGGCTGCCGCCGCAGCAGCTCAGCACCGCCGGGTCGATCGCCGATACTGGGTCTGATGGCGTCATCGCTGACACAGCTCCGCGCCCGTGCGGCAGGTCTGTACGTCATAGGTCCGATGGTTTTATTGGTTTTGTGACGTAACAGGAGGTGTAAATCCAGGAACAGTTTTTCTGGTCGTAATAGGTATAAGAATTAACCCAAATCCAAAAGTGTACCATCATTTTTGCATTAGATTGTTCCTGCTGGCAACAAGATACTACAACAGCAAAAGCAATGCTGTGGCGAACACAGCATTACGTGCTTGGAAATGTGATTAAGCTGCTTCCATTGTTACAGAGGTGTTGGCTTACATCATTATTTTTCGACGTTGACACCTGCATGCACGTATAGCATGTGTGTCTGCATTGGAAAGGAAAACTGTACCCGATACATAAGCAGAAAAACATGCCTTGGTCGCCAATGCATGGTCTACAGCGAAACGGCGGATCGCCATCCAAATATGAAATGGTGTGTGGGATGCATGTTAGCAAGATTCTGTAATTGCCTGCGCTTTCTCGTTGTTAGAACTATCTAGTTGCAGTTGGGCAACTGAATCGGTTGGACGGAGCTACAAAGTTATTGTGCAAGCAGTTATATTAGCCCGTGGACAATACTATCGGCAACAAATGATCCCCGACTTGGAAAAGTAAAATACTCCGATACAAGCATTAACAACGATTCGTTCTGTTGTTCATGTCAAACAAAACCAAACTGACCTCGGTCTCCATAGTATTGACGGCTGCTTTGCCCCACATAAAAGTGTCTAGTGTGTGTTATTCCGGAAAGACAGAACTATAAGCAGCGTAGGTATACATCATTTCAGAATTCGTTGTTGTGTCATGAGGAATAAGGACTGACGAAATGCGGAAAAGCGAGATTGTGTTACAGTCTTACAGGTTTGTCATGAACACTACGCTGCTAAACAGACAAGGCAGCAAAACGACAAAGCGTACAGTGGACATAATTGGTGCCTAATAATCTGAATAAATGGTAAAAGCTTTGCTCTGAAACAAAATGACGTAGAAAGGAGTGGACAACAAAAGCATAGGTTTGAGTATTAATAGTAGATACTTGGTAGAAACTACGGATTTTTGTCCGCACCATATACTGGTTATTATCCAAGCAACGCTCTTTCATGTATGCGCAATGGCGTAGCTAACTCATTCCGAAAATCGGGGGGGGGGGGGCACGGAAGGCACTTTTTAAGTATTGATTCTCTTCCATAAAACGTCCATAGGCGTAATGTTAAAAATAGAATAAGAATGTTTTGGGGACACGGACCCTTGGAGACCGCCCCCCCCGCCCCGCTCCGACGCCCTTGTTGCAATGTGCAGCGTATACCCAGTCCTGTTTGAATTCGCAAGTGATTGTGAATTATTTAGGCATATCATATTGAATTTGACAAGCATTTATATATTTTTTCCAATAAAAAGGTTTGAATTTGTGAAACATACATATAAATAATACGCAACGGAATAACACGAATAATACACCAGACCCAGCTGAATAGCGTACACTATTCCAGGAAAAGCGGTGCTCATAGAGCAATACATGTCTTGAAAGCTAATCCCACCATTACCTCAGGGCTCCTACACAATGCCTGAGAAGCCAAAATGCAGGAACAATTCAGCAAAGTTTTACAACACTATTACCTAACATTCGTCTGCAAACTTTGAAAAGATAAGCTGGCTTTTCAAAGATGGTGCATCGTAGCTTGCAGTGTTAGCTTAAAGGAAATAGTTCACCTTCAACATGGGTTTTGAACTGAGACAGCAGTTTTGTAGCCCGTGTTGAAAAAACCCTAGCTTCAAGTTTTCTGGACTGAAAAGGCTCTCCAGCCGAATATATATTTCCTTTTTGTCGAAGGAATGTGGGCTCATCAACAAAGAATGTCAGAATGTGGCATCGGGAGGCTATATCAAGTATCTTACGCGACTACTCTCGAATCTGATTGGCTGAGCCATTTGATTCTTTCGTTTGACGTTGCAGAGTACGCATATATTTTTGATAAAATCAATGATGTACGTCCTTCTGTCCTGAATCGGCGCGATGTATGGTTATTTTTGACAATATGAAAAGAAGTAGTATTTAAAAAAAAAATCAAATCGTGTTTGAAAAAAAAACAATCCAAGGTGAACTATTTCCTTTAAGTCTCAACACAACGTATTGATCCTTGCAATCCACCATATGCTTTTAAAGAAAATTGTTATGCTGGTTTGGTTCAGCAACGAACCGAGGCATTGCAGCAAAAACGTCGTCAGCTGATACGTCTGTATTATCGCTGGTATAGCTTGGCTTATGTGCAAAAGCTTTCGCTGCGATGAGCAGCTAATGCTAAGTGCAGTGCTTACGGAATACACGACCAATGACCATTAACCACGGCGTGTCTGCCCACGACTTAATGGAAATATCCGTTTACTGACGTCCTGGAGCCTTCCATCGAGTGAATCTACTCAACAGTCATACACAAAGTAAATGTCACAATTATAACGCAATACTGCAACGGAAAATGAGCGCAACAGTCTGAGCGCCGTTCACTTTCGTGATGCGGCGTCAGACTGCGCGGTTCCTCGTTCCAGGCTGACCCCCGCCCTCTGATTGCACGCACCAGAGGACACCTGGGCGTGACGGCCTTCACGAGACGCTCCGAACGGTACTGTTGCGCGATACCGGTGACCGTCGAGTGCGAAATGTCGCTATCCTGATCAGGATAACTAGACATCCTGACCTGATACCCAGGTGGCGTCAGTGTGCAGAGGAATGGGTAGCATGGCGCATCTGTCCCGGACGCGGGGGCGTTCCCAATGCCGCTCAGTCGGACCAAGCGGAGCGCTGAGGCGATTAACATCACTGACCGAACGAACGGGGCCGACGCAAATATATTCAAGTCACTGACTTGTCGGCAGTGCAGTACAGCGCCTGTCAGGTAAACGGCAGCATTAGCATGTGTGAATGATCATGCTGGTCTGCACCACTAGCCGTGTCGTCATTTCTAACAGCTTCCCCAGTGCCGCCAGCGATGACTGCTGAGTAGCACGAGAGTAATGGTGCTGAGGATACCACTGACCACGGACCCTACCGGGACACGATATCGGTGGTAACGGTGACTAGAAATTCGACCTTCCGAGCCACGCCCTCTGACCAGAGGGAGCAAAAACATGCCAACCAGACTTGTGTCTGGATTCCGAAGTTGAATCTAGGATCACAATGGATCCCTCGGTATTAAATGCATTGAGATCTTGGATCCCAGTGGATCTCTCTGCGTAAGATGCTTTAAGATAAGGTCCTTCAGGATCCCTCGCCCTAAAATGCTTCAGGATCTGGGATCGCAGTGGATCTCTAAATTAAAACGAGTCTTTGATATTGAAACACAAGATGCAGGGACTGATATCAAAAATTTTTGCGATTTTTATTTTGCGTATGTAATATTAACGTGAGGGTGTGCACTTAATATTCCTGGACAAAGTTTTTATCTACCTCATAACTCCGTTAATAAAAAGCTTCCGATACAAAACTTGGCTGATGAAGGACTCATGATGTTATAGCAACGTGTAATGCCAAATTTGATGTGTATCGCTATAATTTTTCATTCATCATGGAGGTGTTTAACCAATGACAGCTGTGGCGAAAATTTAGTGGCGGAATTTGTGCAGAATCACCCTAATTTTTCCAGAAAGCAAAGTTTGTAGCTACATTTCCGTGAAATGGGTGTAGCGAGGTCAACCGTATATGCCTCATGAGAAACCTTGAAGAAAGAGGAAATGTTGAACACAGAAGCATCGGGAAAAAACATCAACCTGTGGTCAAGATGTCCCGTCAAAGAAGACAGGCCCTCGTTCACGTCCGCCCGTAACAACGTGTGGGCGTGTCCCTCCGTCTTCTGGCCTGGCGTTTTGGGATATCCCCTAGCTACGTGAGGAAAATCCTCAAGGAGGAAGGCATTGGATACCGGAAGAGGACCAAGGCCCCAACAGTCACTCCGGAGCAGCTGAAGAAGCGAAATCACGGATACGGCAGACCTGGAGAGGGGGCATCGCTCAATCTGCAGCGCAATTGGGCGTGGTTTATGGACGTGAAAGTTATTTCACCTACGACGGCTCTGAAATGACCTTGTAACCAGGGTTTCTATGCTGGACCGGGAGGAATGTCCCAGAAGATGTAAAAAACGACCGTCAGGCAAAAAGTTTCCGCTGAAGCTTTCTGGTATCGGATCGCCATATCCTCCCGAGGGGTCTCCGAAAGCCCGTCACCTCCCCATCGGGCCAGATTCAATGGGGACGTGTACCGGGAGCAGTGCCTTGAGAAGGTGCTTCTCCCATGATCTGGCACACCAATTACCCCCGTGGTGGATAGTGTTTTGGCCAGATCTCGCAGCCTGCCTCACATCGCGCGTAAAACACTGGAATCTCCTCGAGAAAGCGTGCGCACGTGCCATATGTCCCCGCGAGGGAATCCCCCCAATGTTCCTGCAACTGAGCCCATTTGAGGATTCTGGGCTGCATGAAAGCAGGAAGGTGTACAAGGGAGATGGAAAGCCCGAAGCGATCCAGATCTGAAGGAGGATCCGCCGCGTGCCTTCGCAAATGGACCGGAGGTGCCGGTGCGCAAACGATGGCGCGGGTGGGGAGAGCCGTGTGCGGGCTGCAGACCGTCACGGGGGGGCCAGCAAGCGCCCTTTTACTAGTGCCTGGCCAGATAGTTGATGATGTGATAGGTGCAGAAGCTAAGTTGGTCCTGATATGTTGAAATACACATAAGTTATGATAGATTAAACTTTGTCCAGATATTAAGTGCACACCCGTTACTGTATATAAAATACATTAGTTTCAAAGTTGTTTATTGTAGTTGTAGTTGTATATAGTTAATTAGTTTGTATACCTTCTAAGTTGTACCTATTAGCACACATCAATATTGCAGTTCATTTTCCATTATGATAAAATTAGCAAGAGGTAGGTATATACCAGCGTGCCTGGATCCCAAAGTTGGATCTGTGGTCCCAGTGGATCCCTCGGCATAAAATATATCAGGATCTGGGATCTTTGTGGATTCTTGGGTAATTGTGTACCTGGATTTGGTGTCCCATGTAGATCCCGGGACACAGGACACAGAGATCAAGATCTCAGCTGTATCCTGGATCCAGGCACATGTTCTACACATGGATGGAAAGGTTATAAAAAATAACCGTCTGCATTAATGCGAAAGGAACGTCAATTCGCTCAGCATGACCATTTACCACGGCCTTGACATTTTGTGCAGAAATCTTAGAAGTTTATGTCTGGATCCTACGGTAATCGAAGAATCTTTATCATCGTCTCTTTCCCTACCTTTTACCGTCGCCTTAGCTCGCACTAACGACATGTGACAGTGACTGGTGATTGTGTGGTGGATGTCTGGTGGTTCAACACCACTATCGCTTGGGTGGTAACTAGTAGTAGCTACTGTTCAAGAAGGTGGGAGGTGGTGGACGTGGGAGATGGTGGTGGCGCATTGCGCACGATATTTTCTCAAGACACAGTGAGAAGCAATGACACTCACGCCTCTCTTCTCCCACGGCGAACAAACAACGGCCTCCTACTCGTACGTTACTGAGAACTGAGAGAGGGAGAGAGGAGAGAGGAGAGAAGGAGACGAGGAGAGAGAAGAGAAAGAGAGAAGAGAGAAGAGAGAAGAGAGAAGAGAGAAGGAGAGAAAGAAGAGAAGAGAGAAGAGAGAGAAAGAGAAGAAGAAGAGAGAAGAAGAGAGAGAAGAGAGAAGGAGAGAAAGAGAGGAAGAGAGGAAGAAAGGAAGAGGAGAAGAGGAGAGAGGAGAGAGGAGAGAGGAGAGAGGAGAGAGGAAAGAGGAGAGAGGGAGAGAGGAGGAGAGGAGAAGAGGAGAGTAGGAGAGAGGGAGAGAAGGAAAGAGAGGACGAGAGGAGAGAGGAGAGAGGAGAGAGGAGAGAGGATAGAGGAAGAGAGAGAGAGGAAGAGGAGCAGAGGAAGAGAGGGAAGAGGAGAGAAGGAGAGGAAAGAGAGGGAGAGAAGGAGAGAGGAGAGAGGAGAGAGGAAGGAGGAGAGGAGGAAAGAGGGGAGAGGAGGAGGAGAGGAAGGAGAGGAGAGAGGAGAGGAGAGGGAGAGAAGGAGAGAGAGATAGAGGGAGAGAGGAGAGAGGAGAGAGGAGAGAGGAGAGAGGAGAGAGGAGAGAGGAAGGAGAGAGGAGAGAGGAAGAGAGGAAGAGAGGAGAGAGGAGAGAGGAGAGAGGAAGGAAAGAGGAGAGAGGAGAGAGAAGAGGAGAAGGAGAGAGGAAGGGAAGAGGAGAGAGAGAGAGGAGAGAGGAGAAGAGGAGAGGGAGAGAGGAGAGGAAGAGGAGAGAGGAGAAAGGGAGATGAAGAGGGGAAGAGGAGAGAGGACCTGACTGAGTCGGCGAATCTAGCTGACCAGTCTGTGCTCCCCTGTGACCAGCCTGTGCTCTTTCCTATACAGCCAGCCTTCGCCACTCTATCCTGGCGCAATTGCAGAGCGGCGATCTATTTCACGTCACTCTAATGCCAACACAGCGGCTCACTGGAGCCCTTTACCCAATAAGCTATAAAGGCTCCACCTAATCCAGAGTCATCTCCTCTGGAATTAATCAGCGAGGATCGAACACCTTTACTGACTGAATGCCGGCTTCGTAGAAAACGATAATAAGCGTACGATACCTGACGTAGGCCGACGACCCCAAATCCTGATACAAGAGCAGAATCAAACGGGAGTTATCGATCGCATTGTGTAAGGATGATATTTATGATGAGTGCCAGCTCTCTAGATCACTGTTTTTTTTTTAGAAGGCTTAATTTACCTATGTGTTCATAGCTATTGCACATGAAGTGAATTAGGGCACAGTGGCCCAGGCCCTGAGAGGGAGCGCTGATCTCTCCATCGTGTTACCATCGCTGCAGTGACCGAGGCCAGTAGTCCGAGAAGGGTGGTGGAGCAATGGCTGGTCCATAGCACCGTCTGAGGAGCGGCCGGCCCTGCACCGTCTGCTGCCTGGTGACGTGATCGCCACTCACCAGACCGGACGGCAGCCGCTCTCTCACTTTACGGCGGCCAGGTGTTGTACCCGGGGGCGGAACCGGCCCGACCAGTCAGTCAACAGGTGTTGTGGCCCCGGGGCGGACCGGACCCGGCCCACAACCCACTCCAGTGGCCGGTACAGTCAGCAGGTGTTGTGGCCCCGGGGCGGACCGGACCCCGCCCACAACCCACTCCAGTGGCCGGTACGGCGGCATGCGTACGTCAGTCGTCCGGCCGCTTACGACATAGACAGACTGTACGACATGTGGCAGACTGGCTGAGGGACAGCGGTGATACTATCCCTCCCAGCTGAGTGACAGCTCACTCCCTTCAGCAGGTAAGGGCGTAACTGTCTGTTTTTGTATTGGGATGCACTTGGAAAGAACGTTAAGTTACCCGTGTGCTTACACCAAAGAACAACGTAAACGTACCCGTACCCACGCACCCATCCTCTCGAAAATCATGCCTCGCACACTTCATTTTACACCTGCCAACGCAAATGAGAAATGAACGCCGCACTTTCACCCGTTCGTGTATAACCAAATGGTCTGGGTGGAGGCCGCTGAGTGATAGCCGACTCATCCAATCGAGCGGCATACCGACGCACACAGCGGCACAATGTGAGCGAGAGATGGATCGAGAGCCTCCTCTTCCGCGCCCCTCGGTTAATCACTCTGGCGTATCTGCAATCGCCATTAAGCCATTTGCAGATTGCTTTGTCTGACTGATCCTTGATAACTGCCAGACGACTGTTCCCACCGAGAGCGAGACGCGGCGGCGGCGGCGGCGGCGACCGGCGGCAGACCCCCGGCCCACCCATGGTGTCAGTGTCGACAGGATGAGTAGGATCAGACACACGACCCGTGACGTCAGGGAGGGGTGGCAGCAGACAGGACGCCAGCAGACAGGATGGAGCCGCGGCATATTTAGGTGAGGCTGTGCAGAGCTAAACCTGAGAGAAGAAGTGCTCCGGCTATCGGATGGCTACGTTCTCATTACTGACACAGAAAATCCGGAAGGAATTTACTTACCATGCGTCCGTAATGATTAATTAGGAAGAAATATTAAATATTAAATCATCTTCGCAAGTATTGTGAAAATTACCCGTCGAGTTACCCCACTCATACATACGCCATCAAGGCCCAATATAAACGTGTTTGGTAAGTTAATGTCCGTGGCACCATGCGGTGATTAAAATACCCAAATAGGTAGGGGACTCCGGCAACTTCCTAATCTTTATCGGAGTGATAAGATCACAAAATGAGATCTTCTCAGCGTATTGAAGCTTTGATGGAAGATGCACGGTTTCTTAAATAGTAGACATGGGTCCAGCTCCGATGGTGAGCTTTGGCTGGTTTTGTTCAGATACAAAGAGCGATACTCGGTATTTCCTGAATGGTAATTAGTACAAAAAATCATAATCATTTCCAAACATTACTTACCTTTCTACGACCAATTAATTATCGGTCGATTTGCATTCAAGGTCTATTTGACAAAGCCCAAATGATTCATATTTCCGTATATAAAATAATTGGTAGAGTAGTTTCTCCAACTCATTATCATTCACACGACGGGATAATAAACAGATATAAATTATAAAGTGTGATAGTGATATTAAAGCATCACAACTTACAGTACTAAGGACAAATCGTTAGGTTGTTCGGCTATGCCAAACGTTGGGAAACCAGTGCCTGAAAGACATATTTCTGCAATGGTTTCAATGGAATATCTGGTATTAAAATCGGCACAGACTTACAAGGGGAGTTATGTAGTGTATGCATTTTTCAGGTTATCATCATGTATACCAAAAATCAGTATATTGTCAATGTGTGTTGGTTTTATAAAACAAACCAGTTTTCCAAGATCGAACCCGATGCAAAATGAAGAGCAGGAACACTTAAATAAATTACATTTTATTTATTTAGCTTGGTTGGCAGTGCTGGGAAATAATATACATATAAGTCGGTGTTACCAAATGTCACTTAATTTTGTTCTTTCCACTGCTGGACGGATTCTACTTTAGTCCTTGTTGTCAACTGCTAATAGGTAAAAGTATATATCTATTAATATCTACATAGGGCTTTCTGACAACGTTTGAGAAAAGCATAGCACACATGTGGTTTTAGCACGCGTGAACATTTGTTTGAACCTCTGATGCAGTTGATAATCGAATAGGCGTGGATGCAAATTGCACAATTTTAAGATAGAGACACACTATGCGTTGAAACATGTATGTATGCATGTTTGCCTTTGTTTGTATTGTAACTATTGCCGCCCATGTACTGTAGGAGAAACACGCAGCCGCTCTGTCATTAATGCCATAAACGTGGAATGACTATATATCTCTCTTAAATGGATTTCGGAAACCTGGAGCTAGGCCGTACTCGGTGTGTGGAGCAATCTAAATTGTAAAGATAAACCCACTCCCTCCTAAGTCCTATACCGGCCAATCACCACGCGGCAGAGACGCGCGACCGAAAAATATCGCTCAGTTAGAGGAGCGGCCCCTCGACCGACTGGCTTCCCTTTACCGCGCGCCGCTCGGTTCATTGGAAAACAAAAGGCCTTCTGACCGGGGGTTTAAAAGGGAGTGTGCCTACTCTTTCTGAAATGTCAAATAATTTTTATTACCGGTAAGAAAAGCTATTGCTTTTGATGTATGTTAACGATAAAATTCACGATCTTGGTGACCCCTTTAGGTTGAATTTTTACTTATATTCTGTTTTGCATTTTGTTTTGTTCAAAACTCATAAGCGATTCGTCCAACTATAAAACAGAGTAGCGAAGATGTTACCTTAATGGCGCACTGGCCAGAGCTATACCCAATATATTGCCTCAGCGTTGTTTAATTTTAAGAGAAATGCTTCTAGTGCGAAAGCCTTTTGGCGACTATTGATAATAATCTCACTGCCAGTATGTGATTGGCAGACTTTGGAATTATCTCAGCAACTAAAAGTGATCTGGAGGAAATGAAGTACATTGCTAAATTAATAAAAATATGTTCTACAGACTAGTGTCAACAACTCCACATGACCAATGTGAGTAGACGGATCCCGATTGGTATATATCGTCATTTGATCATCACATTTCCATTGACCATTGTCCATGTCCTTCCCCATAGATAAATGGTGGTGGTTTCAGTGCTAGTGTACCTACCTGAAGCAATACAATTGTCGTGCAATCTTTTGTGAAGAAGCTGTGTTGAGTGAAGTTATGCTGTTAGCCCTCCGCAAGCTCGGATTTTAAAAGAAACGATCCCATTCTGAGTTGTCTTTAGAAAGGCGGCTAATGCATCAATGACATTGAACGAACACAAATAAGCGAGAACTATTTTTCGACCGTTATTTCCGTTAGTCGGCATCGTGTAATGGCGAGATATCAGCCCGGCGTTTTAACTCATTAAGGCTATTTAATTCCGTTAGATTGCAACATGGGCAGAGCACCAGCACCAACACCAAAACAGTAGATCCACATGGTACGTTGCAATGGATGCATGAAACAAACACAAACATAAAATATAGTATGGATACATTTGAAGTCAATGCAATTAAGTTATTCATCAAGCCAGTATTGAGGAACGGGATATTCGTGTTTTAAGGCCCACAGCTTCGCGTGAACAAAAGGCAAAGGACTTCGATCTCGTTTTGAAAGAGCCTCTTCATGTGCATGATTTCCCTGCGGATTTGAGCTTTCTCGTCTTGGAAAAGGTCTCCGATTTTCATCATTTAGCAAAATAAGGGATTTTAGAAAGAAAAAAAAACATACTTAAAAATTTGGATATGGTCCACTGTCCCCCTCCCCGTTCCTACGCCTAAAATTAAAGTGTAATGATGGGATGAAGACAGGAACGTTCATACAAAATTTAGGCAGGATTAATTTATGTTTTGTTTTTTAGAGGAAAAATAGCCACCCGTTAAGCAAGATGTCTTTGCAGATTTGAACTTATCTACCTTTTGCTGTCTTCAAATTTTCATAATCAGCACAACACGTAAATTAACAACGAAATTCTTAACCGAAAATTTGGGTCAATAACCTCCATTGCCCCTTACTTCCTATGGATTATGAAAGAAAACCCCTGCTGTTCTTTTCCAACGGCTATAATTAGCCCTGCAATAATTTGGGTTAATGCATGTAACATGCCACAAGTCACATTAAACACACTTACGTTAGCAGACAAAAACAAAGTGGCAGGAAGGGAGCACCTAATCGTTCCTACCATTGTTTACGCCATTTCGGCTATGAAGAGAGCTTTGCCTAATTATGCTGCCCCAGACGTCAGCCGGTAATCACCCGGAGTCTTTGCATAAGTGATTAGGCGTCAATGAACTCGATTGAAGTATTCCTGCCTGAGCCATAACAAACAGTGTTACATGCTGGCGCAGCCGGAGAGGAGTCAGGCTATTCCCCCACCGGCACGTACCAAGCGGTCACTGCTGTCCACACTGACCAATAGAACACGATAATCACCAACTATCGCCACCGCGACTAGAGACGGCCGGGTCTCCGCCGGCCCTCCCCTGCGCTGACTGACCTGCAGTGTCTATGTTGATATCTGTGAAGCTCATCCCAGCTCCGTCCTCCTGCTCCTCGGCGGCGCTGCTGAGCCGGGTCGCCGCCCGGGCCGCCTTCGCAGCACCACGCATCCCGCGGCACGCGACACCGCGCCGTCCATGCACACCAGCGCGGCCCCCCGACACCACCCCGGCACCAATACTGCCGGCAGTGGCCCGCCGCCGGCGCCGGCCGGCTCCCGGCACCGGCCCGACATCTGGCGGCCACCATCAGAACCAGACCGGACGGCCGGACGGACGGATGGGTGAATTGCCGGGAAGCCCCCCTTGCCCTGCTGCGGAGTGTACCCAGGCCCAGCGATCCACCCACCTACTATCTAACGCTACGCTCCGAACATATGCGCTATTGCATAACATAAGCGTCGACGCATCGACGGCTCTATTGATAAGAATATTGATACAAATTTTAATTAATATTAATAACAAATCACTCTGATATGAAGGAACGCTATCGCAACATTTGTAGACTGGAGTATTAGGGTACAGCCAGGTGATGCCCGCCCCACTCCCATAGGGCTAATGCTTCCATGACAAAATATCGAAACGCAAAATATCGAATCGCAAAATATCGAACGCAAGATATCGAAAGACAAAATATCAAAGTCGCAAAATATCGAAAGCGCAAAATATTGATGGGGCAGAATATTGAAATAGCAAAATATCGAATCGCAAAACATCTTATATGCAAAATATCGAAGTGCTTAATATCGAAGATGCAAAATATCGAGCGGCAAAATATCGAACGCAAAATATCGAAGGAAAATATCAAAGTGACAAAATATCGAACGCAAAATATCGAAATGGCAAAATATCGAAGTGGCAAAATATCGTACAGCGACCCACCAAAGGAAATCTTCATTCGTAAACGTTTTGAGCTAAAGCATCAAACGTTTTCCTTATCTACGATTTTGACTAAACTGGCCACGAAAACGGGTTTACATTAAGTCGGTATAACGTAAAGTTTCCGGTCTAAATCGCGGATGATTTCCCGCTCCACGAAATCGATCTAATAATCGTCCTGGTGATAAAAAAGGGTCACGTGTCATAGGTCGCAACAACGAACCACGGCACAAGACGCTCGCAGCAGGTACTTGTCTCGTTGCCCAAAAGCAAAGTCCCCAAAGCGCATCACGGACGAGGCCAGATTCGCACCGGTCGCCGCCCACTGACCCCCATGTGTCGGCTTCAACTGGCAAGCGCCCCTATCCCATAATCCACTACGCCCACCTAATTCCCCGGGGAAATACGCTGGTGCCCAGGCCCACGCATCACACGCACACAGCCAACACACATCGCGGTAGGTGGCAGAGCCCAAGCCACGAGAAGAAGTTGTCGATCCTGGGGGGGCGCATTTTGAACCCCCAGGAACGGCAACCACAAAGGTTTTCAAGTCAGTATGTAATACGTCTGACCTGCAAGTTTTGGATCTGTGGCACCATCCGTTCGACCTGAAGAGGAACGTGTTTTTTTTTGTTACAAATCACTTGGCCGGCACGATTTGAGAGGCCGTTTTGACATTTTGTGCGGTCGAGGCCGGCACCTGAAATCACAGTCGGTCCCGCTGGTCGCCAGCAAGCCAATGGGAGATGATTCGGGAGACGCCTTGCTTTGCTGTTTGATATTTTGTCTTTTGATATTTTGCCACTTCGATATATTGTCTTTCGATATTTTGCCTTTCAATATTTTGCCACTTCGATATTTTGCCATTCGATATTTTTGCCACTTAGTTGATTTGCATCGATATTTGCGCGTTCGATATTTTTGCCACTTCGATATTTTGTCTTTCATTTTTGCCCACTTCAATATTTTGCCTTTCGATATTTTGGCACTTCCGATTATTTTTGCCACTTCGTATTTTGTCTCGATATTTTTGCCACTTCTCAATATTTGCCACTTCGATATTTTGTCTTTTGATATTTTGCCACTTCGATATTTTGTCTTTCGATATTTTGCCTTTCGATATTTGCCTTTCGATATTTTGCCACTTCGATATTTTGCCACTTCGATATTTTGCCACTTCGATATTTTGCCACTTCGATAATTTCGCGTTCGATATTTCGCGTTCGATATTTTGCATTCCATATTTTGTCCGTCGATATTTTGCATATTCGATATTTTGCCATTCGATATTATGCAATATGATATTTTGCGTTTTCTATATTTTGCATATTCGATATTTTGCGATACGATATTTTGCGATACGATATTTTGCGACTTCGATATTCTGCAGTTTCGATATTTTGCGGTTTCGATATTTTGTGATTTAGATATTTTGCTTTCGATATTTTGCCTTCGATATTCTGCGATTCAATATTCTGCTTATCGATATTTTGTCTGGAACCCAGGGTGTGAACGGCGGACCATTTGGGTTGGAATCCTAATTATCGGCGATATGAACCAACTGGCAAGGACGAGTTTTTAGCAATGGATGTTTCCAGTTTTGTTCCAGTTTTCATTATTAACGTCGGTTAACTGCAACTGAGTTGACCAACCGTCACATAACGCAATTGCAATTGGATGAATATTGCATATTGCAATTGTATATATGTATATATATATATATATATATATAATATATATATATATATATAATATATATATTATATATATATATATAGATATATAATATATGAGTATAGTTTGCAGTAGTCCTTCTTGTAAACATTTATTATTGGAATATGACCGCATATTGCTTGTTGGGTAACTGTTTTTGAGTCCTTTCAATTGCTTTTACGATCCGCTTGTTCAGGTCTTTAGGATTAAAAAACAAGATCAACCGATTGACACATTCTACAACAAGATCCACCGATTGGACACAACAAGATCACCGATTTCGATTGACCACATTGACAACCTAATTGTCGGCAGGAGTACTAAATATATACTATAATATATAATATATATATATATATATATATATATATATATTAGGGTGACACTTATTTTTTCGGACTTTTCGAAAAAGAAAAAGGCAGTTGATTTTTTGGTTCGTATAAGCCTAAAAACACCACATACGAAGTTTCATCCCGATCCGATAATTTTTAGCCGTGCCTCATCGCACTTGAATCCTTACATTTAACCCTCGCCCGGGTAGGGGGTGATGCCACTCCCTTGGTTTTTCCCAAATAACTCACGTAGTTTGTAACCGATTGCGATGAACCTTACAATATCCTACTTTTTAACAATTTGACATATACTCTACAAATTTATAACTTCCAACTCCTATGACCCGTGACCTATGACCTGTATCTCAAGGTCATGTCAGGCGAAACTGGCGTCCCGTAGTATCGAATCCTTTGTTACATGTTTTAGTCTCCGAGTGTTTGACGTTCAGGAGCAAAAGGAAAAAGGTGTTTTTCCAGGTGATAGGTGTTGTCTTCTTGCTGAGGATGTGACTTTCAACTTGACCTTTTCTTAGGTAACCGAGGTCACTGACCCTCCGATGACTCCTCCGATGACTTTTTGGGCTTCTGCCGCTTGAGAACAGTTTTGACGCTGATTTCAAATAATTTGGAGCCAATCTGGACATAGTTGTATGTTTCACTGGGTTCATGCGCTTTACAAAGGTCAACCAGGTCACGGACCTCAAGATGACCTACATGACCTTTTTTTGGATTTGGGCATTTTTAGGTCATTTTGTGCGCTGATTTCGAATATAGCTTGCATTATGCATAATAAGATGTTCCTTTACCATTTTAGCTCAATCAGTATTTAATTCTCACACATTTATGATTGCTGTCATTTTGGTCTTTGACATGACCTCAGAGGTCACCTATTGTCTCAGAACCTCAAAATCATATGTCAGTGGCTTTCTCTCGTCAGAAGCAACAAGCTCATTTCTGAATCGAAGCTCTGGCTTAATAGGGGCGAAACGCCCAGAGGTCGTACCAACCCCCTCCCCTACCCGGACACCGCAGTTGATTTGCCCCACCCGCGACGAGGTTAACTTATTTAGGCCTGCCTTGCATTGGTCTATCCTGGACCCAACGTTTGGGATGAGTTTGGAAATAATCTGGAATGTTAATCCATTAACGAATTCAAGGTATTACACGAAAATTGCACCGTAAATTGAATAAATGATAATTTACAACTGAGGCAAGATTTGATTTGCCTAGTGGCAAACAAAAAAAAGGGGGAGGAATCCTGGCCGGCGAAAAAATCATTGAGGCCGGGTGACGGTGCTCTTGTTGGCGTCGGGAAGTCATCCTTGGTGCGCTTCCACCACTTGCAGGGTGCATTGCGTCTGGTCCTTGCTCTTGGTGAGGATCAAATTGTAGGTCTTCCCATCAGGCGACGCCATGCTCCGGCAAAAGTCGTTCAGTACCTTGATGCCGTTGATTTTGCGGACTGCGGTAACGCAGCGAGGGTAGTAGTGCCACTCCACCGGTTTGGTCTCCGGGAAGCCGTCGTGAATTATCAGGGTGACGAAGAACATTCGCGACGACTTGGTCACGAAGTCCGCGAGAGTCTTCTGCGACAAATGGACTTTGAGATTCAACGACGGCCCGGCTTCGGTGAGGTCTTTCCGAGCCCCTCATGGTGGAGCTTGAGAGCCTCGATCATAGCCTCGTTTCTTCCAAAGCTATGATCATTGATCAAGGCTTCTACAGTCTCACATGAGGGCTCAGGAATACTCACCAAGCGGGCCGTCGTTGCATCTCAAGTCCTTGGTCGCAGAAGACTCCGCGGACTTCGTGACCAAGTCCCGTCGCGAATGTTTCTTCCGTCAACCCTGATAATTCACGACGGCTTCCCGGAGGACCAAACCGGTGGAGTGGCATACTACCCTCGCCTGCTTTTACCGCAGTCGCCAAAATCAACGGATATTCAGGGTACTGAACGGACTTTGGCGAGCGTGGCGTCGCCCTTGATGGAAGACGTAACAATTTGTCCTCACCAAGAGCAAGGACAGACGCAGGGATGCCAACCCTGCAAGTGGTGAAGCGCACCAGGATGACTCCCGACGCCAAACAAGAAGCACCGTCACCCGGCCCAATGATTTTTTCGCAGCCAGGATTCCTCCCCTTTTTTAGTTTGCCACTAAGCAAATTAAATCTTGTCTCAGTTGTAAATTATCATTATCCAATTTACGGTGCATTTTCCGTTTAATATCTCTTGCATTCGCTTTATGATAACATCCAGGATTAGCTTTTCCAAAAACTCATTCCCAACGTTGGCGTCCAGGAAGACCATGGCAAGGACAGGCCTAATCGAGTTAACACCTCGTCCGGGTTTAGGGGCAAATTCACCTGCGTGTCCGGGTTATTAGGGAGGGGTGTACGACCCCTCTGGCGTTTCCGGCCCTAATTAAGCCAGAGGCTTCGATTTCAGAAATGAAGCTTGTGCTTCTGACGATAGAAAGCACGGTGACATATGATTTGAGGTCATGAGACAATAGGTGAACCTCTGAGGTCATGTCAAGACCAAAAATGACAGCAATCAAATGTGTGAGAATTAAATATGATTTGAGCTAAAATGGTAAAGGAACATTTCTTTATTATGGCATTAATGCAAGTCTAAATTCGAAATCAGCGTCACAAAATGACCTAAAAAACTGCCAAAATCCAGAAAAAGGTATGTCAAGGGTCATCTGATGTCAGTTGACCTCGGTTTGACCTTGTAAAGAAAGCATGACCCAGTTAAACAATACAACTATGTCAGATGGCGCCAATAATTTTTGAAATTCAGCGTCAAAAACTGTTCTCAAAGCGGCCAGAAGCCCAAAAAGTCATCGGAGGTCATTGGAGGTCAGTGACCTCGGTTGACCTCAGAAAAGGTCAGTCGAGTTCACATCCTCAGCAGAAGACACACCTATCACCCGGAAAAAAAATACTTTTCTTTTTGCTCCTGAACGTCAAACACTCGGAAACTAAACATGTAACAAGGATCGATACTACGAGACGCCAGTTTCGCCTGACATGACCTTGAGATACAGGTCATAGGTCACGAGTCATAAGAGTTGGAAGTTTGAAATTTGTATAGTATATGTCAAATTGTTAAAACGTAGAATATTGTAAGTTTCATCGTGATCGGTTACAAAAAACGTGAGTTATTTGGGAAAAACCAAGGGGGTGGCATCACCCCCTACCCGGGCGAGGGTTAAATGTAAGCATTCAAGTGCGATGAGGCACGGCTAAAAATTATCGGATCGGGATGAAACTTCGTATGTAGTGTTTTTAGGCTTATACGAACCAAAAAATCAACTGGCATCAAACGAATCTGGTGCATCTGGCGTACTTTAGTTGTTGCTATTGAAACATGTGAAACAAACACTGACTCTGCTCTCTGGTATCTCTGGAATCGGAGGACCAATCATCATGAAAAAACTCGGTCGGAAAAACTTCATCAAAGTTGGGAATAAGCATTACTGAACGATGCTGGTATGTATATATTTGTGATCGAGGAGTTTTTTTTTTAATTACTGCACGAGCGCAGCGAGTGCAGTAGTTTTGAAAAACGCCGAGATCACAAATATCTACATACACAGCAGAGCTCGGTAAGTCTTTTACCAAATGTCGCCAGTGCGGTATGCCAGTGCATAATGCAGAAAATGCCACACTCCACGCGCTAATGCTTTTTACATTGCTCGGCATATGGTAATATATATTACCATATGCCGAGGAATGTAAAAAGCATTAGCACTTGGAGTGTGGTATTTTCTGCTTTAAGCACTGGCATACCGCACTGATGTGGATTATACTGGCGCTATTGTTTGCACTGCCACTTCTGCCTCTTCCGGATGATATCGCAAAAACAAGCTAAAACAAGTCTAAGAGACTAAATATGTTTTTAATCGTCCTCTTTTGCTCACCAAAGCAGCGCAAATACAAAAACTATAATTTATTTCATTTTTCATGATAATATAAAAACGGTTTGCGATTTTCACACACCACTAGATAATATGGCAGCGATTGAGCGCCAAATGCAGCGCAATTCAGACATTTCCGTATTTGTAAACAACACTGTACAAGGAGTACCTTAAAACAATGTAAACAATCCGATACCAAAAAACTTTGTTGAAGAAAACTTCATCAATGGTTAAATCGAGAAATCCTTCGGAAAAATCCTCCATCTCAACTTTGGTCAAATCCTTTCTTGTTAATGTGAAACATTCCCTATTAATGAGTTTAATTCAGGCACAATAAATACTTTTTTCTCTGACATTACAAATTTCGAACAGAATGCTTGAGCAAAAAATATCATCATTTTCCGTAGTTGCACAACGCTGCAATTAGCCGTTTTCAAGATGGCTTATTTTGCGCGAAATGTTTCAAAACATTTTAAAATGTTTTACAATGTTTCAGTGGTAGCCGTCTTCACGATGGGCTAATTTGCGATCAATGTTTTAACCCTCGCCGTATGGGACCGTAGGGCGAGGGTTAAAACATTTTTTCGCCAATTAGTCCATCGTGAAAAAGCGGCTACTACTAAAAACATTTCCAAACATTTTAAAATGTTTTGAACATGTTCGGCAGCAAAAATAACCCATCGTGAATTTTTTTTTTTTTTATTCGTTACAACATATTGGGTGGCGGACTGTCAAGCTCATTGGCTGGAAGAAAACCGAACTTTGGAACGATGATATTGGGCGGACTGGGCGCGAATTTTTAAAAAGTGGGACTTCATTGGTGCTTATCAAATCCTGATGTTTTGTTAACAATACAATTTTACTTCTGAACGACAGTTGTTCGCCTTTAATTTTAAAACACTGCTCAAAGGTATATATTTTTGTTGTGTGATACATATATCTAACACATAGATGATACTTAATGTTCTTTCATCTCCGTCACTTTATAACCGGGTTTGCTTACCTACCACCGTGTAGGGAAGGAGCCGCGTAATCGGATGAGAATTTTTCACCCTAACCTTTAAGTTACATTCACATCTAAATAATTTGGTAGTATATAATACCGCATGAGGCCGGTGTAAATAAATTGTCGAGACCGAGGTGCTTTCTTGATTTTGAAACGAGCGAAGGCCGAAGGTCAAAAATAAGAAAGGCACAGAGGTCTCTGACCAATTTATTCCGGCCGAGTTAAGGTTATAATAATACCACACGGCGGCCGATACAAATAATTTCTTTAGGACCGAGGTCGTTGTTGGATTTTTCCGCCCGAGACCGAAGGTCGAGGGTTGGAAAATCCGTACAACGACCGAGGTCCTAAAGAAAATTATATCGGGCCTAAGTTGATGGTATTTGTTTGATATCATAGATCTACCTCCGTTTTGAAGAAACTGCCCGTAAAAATAATTGGTAAAGTGTAAATGCCCGGCGGCCGAAAGCTTTGACCAATCTTGACTTAAAACATTGATTTTCTGAGAGCTGAAAACCTTTTACCACATGCTCGCGCTAATGCTAAAAACATGCTGAGACATATGATAATGATTTTTACCATATGCCGCGTAAGCATTCAATGTGTGTTTTTCATATTTTTCAATCATGTTTTAATTTTAACTAGGTCTTACCAGGCAAGAAATCATTTTCTTTCATTAGTTGATTTTGACTTCGATTAAAATTTGAAGAAGCTTGAAGCAAGTCGGACAAAAGCTTTCAGAATTTCAGTCAGAATTTTATCACACACACTGTTTTCACGCGCTCTGGTACAACAAATTTGTCCTAGGGCTTTTACCAAGTTGTACCACACCTTTTTACCAAGTTGTACCACACCTCTCCGGCTAATGTATTTTGATATTCCCGGCATATGGTAAAATCTGAAATACAAGTTCTGAGCAAAGCAGTATTTGAAGAAAATAACTTTAAAATGGCATTGATGTGAAAAATGATGAAATAAAAATGACATTGACTTTTGGTTTGTTCTAAAAAATATCGGAAATTATACACATTTTTAGGTAAAAATCCGGGAAGTATAGCATGGGCGTCGAAAGCGGAGGGGGAACGGGGGAACGCGTCCTCCCACCACGGCAAACAGGGCTGCGTCCCCTCTACAATTTCCGGATTTAAGCACTACGCCTATAGGCGTTGCATGCAAAGAATCCACTTCAGAATGCTCACGCCCCCCCCCCTCTCCAACTCTCGGTTCGTGGCGACGCCCCTGAGGTATATCACGTGAGAGTTAAAGCAGTTGTATGACACCATCCATTGTTGTGGAGGTTTATTAACGTCATACCTACCTGCACGGCAGTTACACTGCGGGTTCCGAGTAGCGCCACGGATACCGGATCACTGGGCTCGAGGTCGCCGCATGCTGGTGGATCGCCAGTGCAGCATTACAGCACATATTGCGTATACGTTGGCGGAATGAGGAAGAGGATAAGTCCAGAGACTAATTGACAAATGGTGTTGTGGTATAAGACTTTTTAAGAGCAAGGGGTTGTCTGCTGTAACCCATTGATGACGTGTGGTACCCGCACCAATGTACCGTGCTGCACTCATAATCCGACTAGCATCCGTTCATTCAGTCGTATCTTTGGCAGCTGCTGGTGAACTATGCAGAGTGTTTGACATTGCCGTCAGTTGGGTCGGGTCATGGTCTGCACACTGGCCTGACGTCGTGGGCAGTGAGGTCAGTCCTGCCGCTCAACGTGTCACAGAGCCACCGCAGCATTTCGAATCACCGGCGCTGCAGCCGGCCGAAAGTAATCCTGTTTTTCCCCGGCGCTGTCTAATCTGGTGAGCTCTGGTGGCAGACGGTGACGTATATGGTGGCGCCGCAGAAACACCCACGTCCCGGAGCGAGCGGAGGCAGGATTTCTGTCTTCTGTGCCGGTGACCCGTGGTCAAATCTCCGGGCGAGCCGCTGAAACAGTCGACCGGCCCCCATATCATAACCCTCGGAACATGGTGGGAGTTCCAGCACCATTATTCTTCAGAGGTTCACAAACTAAGCCGAACCCGTGTCCCGGCTGTGCCACTGAGGGCGCCCGTGTGACAGCGACTGCTGCGGAGTGGTGGTCCTTTAGTCCACTGATACTTCTCCCAGCAGAGAATCCGTCTGCTCAGATTTTCATTGTTGTCGAAAGTGAGGGGAAGGGGGCGCGTCCCCCCGGCCCCAACCACGGAAAACAGAACCGTATCCCCCTAAAATTGTCGAATTTTAACATTACGCCTATGGGTGTTGCATATAAAAATATACTTCAGAATGCCTACTTCCCCCAAATATCGGTTCATGGTGACGCCCCTGGGGCCTGGATGCAAACACCTGTCAGGCCATTGACCCGTCGGTTTGACATTGACCTCATCGATGCTCGAAATTGATCATACCAATATCAATATCATATGTAGGTATGTACATGGTTAATGGTTATGGTTATCCATCATACCAATTGGTCTCTAACCGTAATGGCCCTCCGGCCTCCATCGCTGGTCCGGATTATTTTAGAGGTTCAGGTAGCAGGGCCTCGGATAACATGTTAACTGGGGTGCGGGCGCAATGCCCCCCATTGAAGGCAATTGCCCCCCCCCCCCCAGTGGAACTGATTTGCCCACGCAGTGAAACTGAATTAATTCGACACGAGCGGGCATAATAATAATGCAACGATAGCCTATGCAAAATTCCTTCAGTCACCTGACGCCTTTTTACTGTACTGCATAGCCACGGATAGCATGTTAATGGGGGAGGCAAATGCCCCCCACAGTGACTGCTGGCTAGTGGCTCCCTTCCCAATGACCAAATTTTGCCCCCAGTGGGAGCAAAATTGTATTTGACAGTAAAAACACACTCCGATACATAAAAAGGCTATTCTGAGTGTCGCGTCATGGTTAAAAGGTAAAGACATGTTAAAAACGACACTCAGCAGCAAACACACTAAAAAGTAAAATACACTCAATCATACGCACACTCACGCAGCGCGGCCGACATATTCATAAACTACACCCATTATACACCCTGTAAAAGATCACCGAGCTGACGGTTAAAAGATGCTAAACACGCCTCACGCAGACTCCAGGCGGGAACGCGTTGTAGCGCTGTGCGTACACTATATTAAAAAGTTCTCTTGCCGGGCTTAGTTCTCACGGCGGGAGGGCCAAATCAGGTCCTGGCGGTGTTTCTGGATCGAAACTCAGAGTTTGTTGAAAAGCCGGAGGCGAGAGCCTTGCACATGTGGTCTTCCTGTTGACGAATTTTGTAAGAAGATTATAGATTTTTGGAGTTCTACAGCTGACGGGCGGTGAGCCAGCCCAGTTCATCTCGCACGTCCGATATGTGATCAAATTTACGTCGGCCAGAGTCCCCAGAGACAGCGCGCAAGCCAAAATTGAGGATCTTTTGGAGGCGCTGCATATTTTTCTCTGACCCATTACCGAACACCGTTTAGCAGTATCGGACGTGCGAGATGACGAGGGCGTCGACTATGATAGGAAGAAGTGACGGAGGGATCTGATGACGCACATGNAGCGTTTCAACCAAAGAATGTCTAAAACTGCTCAGAATCCAAAAAAAGGTCATGTCAGGGTCATCTGAGGTCAGTGACGGCTCGGTTGTAGGGTTTGTAAGCGCAAGAAATATGACCCCTAGTAAAACATTACAACTATGTCAGATGCTCCCAATATTTGAAATCGAGCGTCAAAAACTTTTCTCAAAGCGGCCAGAAGCCCCAGGGAAAGTAATCGTGATGGTCATCGGAGGTCAGGTGACCTCGGTTGACCTAGAAAATGTCAAGTCAGAGGGGTCTCATCCTCAGCAGAAGACAACCTATCACCTCGGAAAAAACCTTTTCCTTTTGCTCCTGAACGTCAAACACTCGGAAACTAAAACATGTAACAAGGATCGATACTACGGGACGCCAGTTTCGCCTGACTATGACCTTGAGATACAGGTCATAGGTCACGGGTCATAAAAGTTGGAAGTTTGAAATTTGTAGAGTATATGTCAAATTGTTGAAAAGTAGGATATTGTAAGTTTCATCGCGATCGGTTACAAACTACGTGAGTTATTTGGGAAAAACCAAGGAGGTGGCATCACCCCCCACCCGGGCGAGGGTTAAATGTAAACATTCAAGTGCGATGAGGCACGGCTAAAAATTATCGGATCGGGATGCAACTTCGTATGTGGTGTTTTTAGGCTTATACGAACCAAAAAAATCAACTGCCTTTTTTCATTTTTCGAAAGTCGACAAATAAGTGTCACCCTAATGCCTACCTTTTCAAGTTTGGTCCAAAAATGGAGCTCAGACCAAAAGCGAGACGCAGATTCAAAACTATAACTTGGGTATCTGATATTCCGCATCAAAGCGCATCATTCGGCACCGTTTCATACAAATATGAAGTAAGTGAAGGGCCTCGAACCCAACCACAAATCCGGTGCTTGAAGGAGCCATGAAAACAACGATTACCTCGAGGTGACTCTCGTATTTTCAACGGCGTTTCTTCACGTGTCACGAACACCTTGGCAGAACCTGAATCAAACGTTTGCGACATCATAATGCAAGACTTTCGCAATATGCCAAAAGCAATATATTTTCACCCAAGGCTCCATTATTTCGCCCGCACTTTGTCAGCATTCTTAAAGTTCTAGAACGCGCAGTTATCTAACACAAATCAAAGTAGAACATGAGACGAGACTCCCGGGTCACACCGATGCACCGAGCAGCACTCAGCGCCACCGATGCACCGAGCAGCACTCAGCCGTGTGGCTCTGGGCCGGTCACCGCGCCTGCTCTCTCAGCCGTGTGGCTCTGGGCCCGTCACCGCGCCTGCTCTCTCAGCCGTGTGGCTCTGGACCGGTCACCGCGCCTGCTCTCTCATCCGTGTGGCTCTGGACCGGTCACCGCGCCTGCTCTCTCAGCCGTGTGGCTCTGGGCCGGTCACCGCGCCTGCTCTCTCAGCCGTGTGGCTCTGGACCGGTCACCGCGCCTGCTCTCTCATGCGTCAGTCTGATGATAATGTGTCCGTTTTTACCTCCCGGCCGCCTGTCTAGAGAGCACGTCAGACGCCTTGTTAGGGCGTGTCCTGACTCCTGGCCGTCGATTCCCGCGGGATGCCCGCAGCGGGAATGTGCGGCCAGAACACACCCTTAGTCTCACTGACGCAGAGGACAGCCAATCAGGACGATCGCCGAGCCCGGCTGCCAAGTGGCGCCGTACCGAAACGGTCGCACAGCTGCTCCGCGCCAGTAGGCGGCAGAGGAGGAGAGCACTCGTGAAAAAGAGTGCCTAACGCCCATCAAAACGATTTTGTATAGAAACAGAGGTCATTACCATGGTAAACGGCATACTTTAACAAAACTGGTATACTCTGCTGGCTCAGTGGGTCCGCCCCTGTAGCTCAGTGGGAGAGCGCTGGTGTTCTGACCTATCTCAGTAGTGGCAGCCCGGGTTCGAGTCGCTTCGGCGATCCCTATTTACTCCCGACTGGGATGGCCTGCGGCCGGTGGCAGCGGTCGCACTTAAGGTCAGGTGACGTCAGTGAGCGGGGCGGGCCGTGCCCAGGTATGTCGAGCACGTACAACTTTCGCGTCTAAATTCTGCCGGCCAACAGGAGTGCGAGATAGGATGGTCGGTGTCGGGGAATACGCAACAAGGTCTGCTTAGCGCGGGGCCTGACCTTGAAGAAATCCATCCATTAAAAAGGTTTGAACTCAACTGATACAAGTACAAATACAATACTATTGCGAATCGGTTATCTCAGCGGTGACACGTTCGCTTGCTATGTGAAGGGTCCCGGGTTCAATTCCCGGGATGCTCCCTATTAATTCGTAGCATAACAGCGACGCACATCCAGAATCGTCGATACGCAGAGGACTGTAGCTGGGTAATGTTGTGACCTGTTGTGGAGTGGCAAAAATAAACAAATAAAATGTATAACAGAAGCTGCAAATCAATCAGACTACTAATCACACTACTACAATTAGGTGGGATATCTAAAAAACAAATGTTTTATTTACTTGATCTCCCTTAACCCACGCACGGACGGAGGTCTGAGCCAACTTAGAACGGACGGACGGGGGGCGGATATCCGCCCCCAGAGATTTGGAAAACTACGCAACGTAGCGAGAAGCGGAAAACGGTGTTAGGTAGGTCGTGACAAGTACTAGAGAAAGTACTTAGATTATTTTTATCAGGCCAATATTGAGGTCACCAGAGGTCAAAACAGGTCAAATTTTCAAATATTTCGATTAAATTTAGCACTGCTTCACATAATCCGGGCTAGCTCAATAATTAAGATAGCAAGGAGCATTCCGAAAAAAGCACTGAAATACCCTTGAAACGCTCTTTCTGGAAAATGCATTCAAATTTATGATAGGGTCAATAGTTTAGGCTCCAGAGATCAGCAAAGGTCAAAATGCTTACTTTCATGGAAAACGTTTTGTGTTAATAACTTTTTATTTGTAAACGCCTGAGCAACAATTTTGCAATCATCATGCTTCTCCCATCACGGCGCATCGAATCATATACCGTATGACCTAGCTAGGTCAAATTAAAAAAATGACCTGACTGACCTGAGGTCATGTCAAGGTCAAGTCTTAAACTTTATATCATTCGATGGAGCTCGACAACAGAAACAGAATGGTGAAAACCATAGCACTCTACCTCACGTAGAAGATGAGTTATGATACAAAAACCATATGCCCTTGGGGCACATTGGATTTGACCTTCAAGAGGTCACGGAAGAAAATTTAAACATGCATTCTTCTGCTAAGCTCCAAAATAGTAACAAGGATGAAAACTGACTATATTTAGCCAGGTTTTGTTCGATTGGGGCGCATTTCAATTTTCTCCCATAGACTTATAATGGGAGGTCACGAAATTGACATGACCTCAGGTCACCGACATAACAAATCCGAGATATACGAACTGTAGATACCACTGGCCTTATAAGACACTGTGAGTTTCAAACTGTTTGGTTCACCACTGTGACTTCGGCAAGATGTCAAACTTACAAAAACATGACTTGAGGTCAGGTCATTTAATGTGATCTGACAACGTGACCTTGAAAGTTAGGAGGTAATAAATTTCAGAAAGTGTGGGTAACTGATGCCCAAACAGCTATGCAAAATTTGGCGGCGCTACGCGCCACCGTTTTTCCGCTACTCCTGAAAAACCTCCGGGGGACGGAAATCCGCCCCCCCCCCCGCTCGTCCATGCGCGGGTTAATAACATAGCAACGCCACACAAAGTAATGTTAGTAAAGCCATGGATGAGAAATACCCTGGATTGGCCACTCTCTGTCGGCGCCTTTGATGAGGAGACCATGGTGGTCACCTAGCGGTCGAAGCGCGAAGCTTCGGCATACAGGAGAGCTCCCGCCAACCACATCAAACCGAACACGTCCCCCTCATTATCTTCCGATCTAATAACCGCAGCGCGATGCCCAAGGCGGCAATAGAAAGCTCTCCATGAGACAAATCAGAAAAATACGAGAAATATTCGAATAAGGTCACATGTCAGGTCACAGCTAGGGCAAGGGTAAAAACAATGTATTTTAGTTGATGGTTGATGATGATAATTGGGGCTTAAGGGCGCCGCAACAAAATAGTTATATGGCGCCCATTTTAGTTGATGGTTCATATTTTCCGTCCAAAACCTTAGATTGAAACTATTTCTACACAATTTGCTATCCAAGGTATGATTAACAAATTACCTCCAAGGTATGATATGAACAAATAGGTATTCAGTATTGCTGGATCCCATATTTGAAATGGCATTACACATTTCCATATGATTACATAACCAATGAATGTATAGCAACGGCACGCCCACCATAATGATCCTTACCTTCCAAGGATTATATATACCGAATATTATATATGCATAAAAAAACAATGGACTGAAGAGGGAAAAAGCATCTGAAGCACTTCCGCGTTTCGACGCTATTAACATAAACAAACCGTCTCCTGTATGTCGTTTGGTCGGTCACATTTGTCGCTGAGTGGCCAATCCAGGGTAGTTCTCATCCATGGTAAAACTACTACATTCACCATAATAACCTCTATAAAACGTCAGACGGGAGCCTACGCACCTAAACCATATACACAGTGCAACAATATCTACAGCGTAGTTTTGCGAAATCACCATCACAACCGCTAACAATACGACGAGCAAACGATGTCACCTTCAAAATGGAGCACCGCAACAGCATTGTTACAGTCTGCATAGAATAAGATCAACTCGACCAGAAATAGTGTCTGACCACAGAATCCGACCCAGCGCAACAGGCGGACGCCGTCCGTTGGCCGTACAGGCTATCTTGGGAACACGATCCGACAATCAATAGGCAAATGAGCGCACGAGGAGCTTGGCGGCGGTTTAAAGGCCGTCGGTCGCGGCGGCCATACCGGGCACCGCGGCAGTTCGAGAGAAGTACATATCGGCCACTGAGGAGCACACGCCCAGCATGGCGACAGCGGCAGATTCAGCGCACCGTAACGGCCGTGATGACACAGCTGGGCACAGTAATCTGAATGTGACAACTGAGCGCGGCCGTTACACGTAACGGCCGTGATGACAGCTGGCACATAATCTGAATGTGCAACTGAGCGCGGTCGTTACACGTACGGCCGTGATGACCAAGCTGGGCACAGTAATCTGAATTGACAAACTGAGGCGCGGTCCGTTACACGTAACGCCGTGATACACAGCTGGCCACAGTAATTGAATGTGGACACTGAGCGCGGTCGTTGAACGTAACGGCCGTGATGACACAGCTGGCACAGTAATCTGAATGTGAACAACTGAGCGCGTCCTTCACGTAAACGGCCGTGATGACACAGCTAGGCACAGTAATCTGAATGTGACAACTGGAGCGGCGTCCGTACAGTAACGCCGTGATAGACACAGCTGGGCACAGTAAGTCTGAATGGACAACTGAGCGACGGTCCGTTAACGAATAACGCCGTGATGACACAGCTGGGCACAGGGTAATCGATGTGACACTGAGCGCGGTCCGGTTACCACGTCGGCCGTGATGACACGGCTGGGCCACAGTAATCTGAAGTGACAACTGAGCGAGGTTCCGTACACGTAACGGCCCGTGTGGACACGCTGGGCACAGTAATCTGGAATGTTGACAAAACTGAGCGTGCGTCCGTTACACCGTAACGGCCGTGATGAAGCAGCTGGCACAGTAATTGAATGTGACAACTTAGCGAGGTCCGTTACACGTAACGCCGTGATGACACAGCTGGCGCACAGTAATCTGATGTGACAACTGAGCGTGGTCCGTTAACATTAACGCCTGATACACAGCGGCACAGTAATCTTGAATGACAACTGGGCGTCCTGGTCCGTTACACGTAACGGCCGTGATGACACAGCTGGGCACAGTAATCTGAATGTGACAACTGAGCGAGGTCCGTTACACGTAACGGCCGTGATGACACAGCTGGGCACAGTAATCTGAATGTGACAACTGAGCGTGGTCCGTTACACGTAACGGCCGTGATGACACAGCTGGGCACAGTAATCTGAATGTGACAACTGAGCGTGGTCCGTACACGTAACGCCGTGATGGACACAGCTGGGCACAGTTATCTGAATGGTGACAACTGAGGCGGGTCCGTTACACGTACGCCGTGATACCAGCTGGCACATAATCTGGAAGTGTGACAACTGAGCGTGGTCCGTTACACGTAACGCCGTGATGACACAGGCTGAGCCACAGTAATCTGAATGTGACAATGACGCGGTCCGGTACACGTAACGGCCGTGATGACACAAGCTGGCACAGTAATCTGACTGCTGACCAACGAGCGTGGTCCGTTACACGTAACGGCCGTGATGACACAGCGTGCACAGTAATCTGATGTGACAACTGAGCGGTGGTCCGTTACACGTAACGGCCGTGATGACACAGGCGGGCCCACAGTAATCTGAATGTGAACTGAGCGTGGTCCGTTACACGTAACGGCACGTGATGAACAGCTGCACAGTAATCTGAAGTGTGAAAAGGGCAGTGGTCCGTTACACGTAACGGCTGTGATGACACAGCTGGCAGTATAATCTGAATTGACAGACTGAGCGCGGTCGTTACAAACTAACGCCTGTGACCAAGCTGGGCACATAATTCTGAATGTGACAACTGAGCGCGGTCCGTTACACGTAACGGCCGTGATGACACAGCTGGGCACAGTAATCTGAATGTGACAACTGAGCGAGGTCCGTTACACACCAGCCCGTCAACGGCAGCCCGCAAATGACTCGGTGGCACCGCGACCACAGCTGAGTGGGCGCCTCCCCGCATCATCTCCCGGGCCAGGCCTGTTGCCAGGCCGGAGCGGTCATAATTAAACATCCTGCTCACATGTGTTGCCAGCCGCAGACAAGCCGGAGCGGTTTGCCATTTACATATAAAACAGACACAATACGCACCAGTGAGCCGGGTGGATCTGACGCGGAGTTGGCCAACAGCAGGTCGCCATCAAATGGAAGCGGGCCTTTTGCTATTTCTTCATTAGGATCCAAATTTAGACTTGTTTACGACAAAAACATTACTGCTAGTCTTATCACCAGGTCAGGAATAATCAAGTTTGTAATTATTTACCCAAGAATAACTCCTAGGCATTCGCTGCAGGGCGTGCAAACAGTTAATTGAACTAGTTCTGGTAGCAAAACAGTTTTATTTATACTACCCAAGATCAAGCGACAGCTAAACGCAAACGTATAATCGGAATCTGAACAAAAGGGTTGCATAATACTAATATAATTTGGCCTAAAATTATGGTCAACGGAAGCACAGCCGCAGACAGACAGGCTGTGACAGACAGGCTGTGACAGACAGGCTGCGACAGACAGGCTGCGACAGACAGGCTGTGACCAGACGGCTGGACAAGACAGCTGTACAACAGGCTGCGCAGACAGGCTGTGACAGACAGGCTGCGACAGACAGGCTGCGACAGACAGGCTGTGACAGACAGGCTGTGACAGACAGACTGTGACAGACAGGCTGTGACAGACAGGCTGTGACAGACAGGCTGTGATAGACAGGCTGTGACAGACAGGCTGTGACGGACAGGCTGTGACGGATAGGCTGCGACAGACAGGCTGCGACAGACAGGCTGCGACAGACAGGCTGTGACAGACAGGCTGCGACAGACAGGCTGTGACAGACAGGCTGCGACAGACAGGCTGTGACAGACAGGCTGTGACAGACAGGCTGTGACAGACAGCACAGGCGACCATTCGAAGATGGCACCTGGACCATTTCGGACAGAATGTATGACAGAAAAGCCTCCCTCCCCTATCTCGCTCGCTAGACACTTTGTAATCAGCCATCTCCTGTACCAACGTCGCTAGCAAGCGGCCCCAATCCATCCCGTCCCACATTAACCGTCGATCCGAGTGAGTTGGTTCACCGCTCCAACTGGAACCGTATATCACCGCTCCAACTGGGACCGTATATCACCGCGTTCTATTTCGCTC
Organism: Semibalanus balanoides; assembly: GCA_014673585.1. Taxonomy (NCBI): domain Eukaryota; kingdom Metazoa; phylum Arthropoda; class Thecostraca; order Balanomorpha; family Balanidae; genus Semibalanus; species Semibalanus balanoides. The sequence continues at coordinate 109,916 of VOPJ01006922.1, read as the reverse complement.
CGTATATATCCCGTCTTCTGGTCCCTATACAACAGGTGGCTGGAGCCTCCGCCGTCCGCTGCCGTGGCGGAGAGCACATGTGAACTATGGCCCGGCTCACTACTCCCAGCGTAACAGAGATGTCGATGGCAATTTCTCTTCAGCGAAAATGTGTCATGAGTCAGACTAAACGGCGAAATGCTCGCCACGCGTTTAGGACGTGGAAAACTCCGGAATAGTATGCAAGGGATGTACACTTTACAGCCTGGATGCCTGGGACTGGTCAGCACTCAGCAGTAGGGCTACAGGATACTATACAGTCGAGCAGCGCCGTTCGGTTTCTGCAGCAGTACATAACTATGTTCTGGGGACCGCAAATGAGGGCGATATTTGGCGTTGATGCAGGTTCAGTACCGGCCGCCACAGGCAGTGCGCTCTATACCGCGGCAACAGCGGCGGACACACTCCCGGCTAACTGTTCTGTACCCACCCACAGGGTACAGCTCTGTCAGAGCGCCCCCAGCCACAGAAACAGCGCAGTCGTTATAGAGGGCACCAAGCCACCGGGCCTGTCGGTCGGCTCTCCCAGACGTGCTGAGGCCACCAGAGCCAGAGCCAGACGAGGCCACCAGAGCCCATCACAGCGGCCGTGATCGGTGGACCGGTGGGCCGGCCGGCCGGAGGCTCCAGGGCCGGCCGGGTGCCACTACCAACAGGTGGCGCTTCTCTCCACCACAGACTAGGCCGGCAGGGAGCGGCGCTGACGGTCCCGGCCGGCAGGCGGCGCTGCCGGCCGGCCGCTGCCGTACGTCAGTCTGAGAACTGAGGTCCGCCACCCTCAGATGAGGACCAGTTAGCCGTCCTCAGGTGAGGACTGAATACTGAGGTTCACCACCCTCCACCCTCAGATGAGGACCAGTTAGCCGTCCTCAGGTGAGGACTGCTGCCAAATGTCTTCCAATTAAAACAGATGACGTTTTGCTGTGTATACAATAACTACTGGATAAGACTGGCGGCAGCATAAAGCACAATGTTTAACGTTTCGCGTTAAAAATGTGTGTCAAGTCTGATACGCGGTGTTGAACTTGCAGGACAATCGCGAACAAATATATATATTGAAAAAATACCAGCGTGACCGCATGCACCTAGCGTGTGCGTGACCACACATGTCAGAACTGTATCGTCACGGTGCTCACTGTGCTGAGCATTCGCTGTTCAGCAGACTGGGGTGCCAACTAAAGTGATCTCGTGACAACATTCATTTTGTACCTACAATTCGAAAGGTCAACGTTAGTCAAACCGCAACAAGTCGCCTGTTCCATACAGCGTGACCAGAACCAAACGCGTGCGACGCTGAGTCAATACACCTGTTGTGTAACCCAGGCCACCTACAAATGAGCTCTGTCATCTTGTACGGTCGTACTTTGAATGATGTTGCTAGTTTGGCTGTGGCTACATCTGTGCAAAAGTATATTATAAATACCAAACGTTTTGATAGTTAAATGTCATGGTTTTGAATAAGTTTGATAGTGAAATATATTGGTGGTTGTTCTATGACCATGGTTTAACGTGTATACCCAGGTCAGAAGGGGGAACAGGGGAGGGGATGGGGCAGGGCCTCCTCTAACATGTTAACTGGGGGGGCTGCAGCCCCCCCAGTGAAGCCGCCAGCCCCCCCAGTCGAGCCGAAATCGGGTCACTGGGGGGGCCAGATAAATGTCATCGTGTATGTATAAAAACGACTAACTCATTCGGCGAAATAAATAAAACTTCAAATCGACGCAGATATAAAAGAAAATGACTGTTAACTTAGTGAATAAGACTCGATGGTAACTTGCTAATACATACCACTTAGGTCTTAGTGCGGAAAAATAACCATTCCAACTAGTGTTCTGACAATATAGGCAATTTCGCGCTTTATCCATCTCCTGACAGTTACGTGGCATGTTTGGTATGGGGCGCCGGGTTTTGATTTGTGATGCTGGACTGATCGCTGGCATTTTTCGAAACTTTGTTCGACCATTGGCGGCGGATTGTAGTTTCAGGCGGGGTCGGGGGGG